>OY720430.1:236428895-236633979 GCA_963082735.1 Pocota personata | reverse complement strand
ATTAGTGCCGACAAAATACCTTACTAAAATATTAGGTTTGGTTTTCAATCAGACGTTAACATGGGATGATCATGTATCATTAGCTGTAGGCAAAATATACGGAACTCTTCCGGGTACTAAAGTTAAAATGACGCTGGTTAAGACACTGCTGCTTCCTATCTTTCTTTATGGGCACCAAGTGTTTCGCGACCTCGATAGCATACTCGTATCTAAACGTAAGCTCAATGTTGGTTTTAATAATGCCGTCCGTTTTATAAATAATCTTAGTAGATTCGACCATATACAGTAATACTATCTATGGCATGCCATTTGAGACCTATCTGAAGTATAAAACAATATTATGATTAAATAAAATGCAGCGGGACCCCAGAGTAACTTTTCTCAAAACTAGTGTACCAAGCCGAAAGTCTTAAATATTTGTTAAATAAATAAATTGAAATTGAAATTGAAACTTCTAATCGCAAAAGCTTTGAACAATATTGAACCATAAAGATGCTTTAGTAACAAAGGCATATTAGTAAGAGAGGGGGATGTCAAACGAGGCGACTGTGCTTAACTTAGGTTAGGTTAGGTTGAAGTGGCTGTCAGCAAAAGAAGCCAACACACTTAGACCAATAATAGGTCCATTGTGATACTACATGTATTTGAGACGCGGCCTCTAGCCTACTCGTTGAACCATTTAGAGCTTCTGATGAAGCGTAGAATGTACCTAATGTCTATTTTATTCAGATAATTTAGGTCGTTGAAACAGAGGGCTCCTAAGTGGAGTTTTGCTGGGCAGGTGCAAAGAAGATGACGAATAGTCTCTTCCTCCTCCTCGTTCATGCAGCTTCTGCAGAAATCGTTCGAGAAGACGCCAAGCTTTGTTGCATGCTTGCCTATTAGACAGTGTCCAGTAATGACACCAATAACAGCGCTGATATGTATTCTATTGAGAGAAATCAAATTCCTAGAGCGTTTCAGATCCAGCATAGGCCAAATCTGTTTTGTCGTTAGACAAGTTGTACTCTTTGTCCACCTAGACTTTGTCTGTTCAATAGCATCCAGCTTTAATTTAAGTTTGCATGTAGCAATAGGCGTACCCAGTGAACTCTCGTCTGTAAGGATGGGTATTGTTGTTCCATGTCTGGCAAGTTACTTACAATTCCCGGCACCCAAATTAAGTGAATATTAAACTGCTCCGCCAACTCTATATGAGACGATCGGCAGTCTAGAGCTGTTAAAGAATTTGTTGAGAAAGATTCCAGGGATTTGATTGCGGCTTGGCTGTCTGAAAAGATGCGGATATCAACGGTCAATATCACGTTTTTCTTTAGCCAAGACAAAACTTCCCTTCTTGCCATTATCTCCGCCTGGAAGACGCTACAGTGGTTTGGGAGACGAAAAGAGAGGTTTAAATTAAGCCTATCTTCCGTAAAGCCACCTTTTTCCCTGAATGCTCCGGAAGGGATGGTAACTTGGGAGTTTTTGTCAAATTTTAACTTGTAATATCCATGGCAATCCACCAGACTACCCCATACATAAGGATCAGTCTGATAACCGAGATATAGAGCCAGTGAGTTAATCTGGGTTGTTAGCCTCATTTGTTCCCAATGACTTTTTTGCAAGAGAAGAATGCGACAGTGGCTTTCTTAACTCTTTCCTATATATTAGGTTTCCAGCTTAGCTTCCTATCCACAATAAGACCCAGGTCTTTTGCTTCGTTGGAGAAAACTAAGTTTGTTCCATTAAGGGATGGAGAGTCAATAGGTGGGATTTTATATTTCCTTGAGAAGTGGACTAGTTGGGTTTTGTGGGGGTTCACTCCTAGACCACACTGAGCTGTCCATCTAGACAGCTTATCAAAGCATTTTGTAGGAGCTCTTTTAAGGTAGTGAAGTGTTTACCAGGGAATGGTATAGCAACATCGTCCACATAGGCGATAACTTCGCAACCCTTAGCTTCCAGGATTATCAATAGTTCATTAACCAGCAAATTCGGAAAAAGTGGGGATGTGATGCACTCTTGAGGGGTACCCCTGCTGACATATCTTCTAACAGATATCCCACCCAGCTATGAGTTGATAATATGACTATTAAGCAGTAAGCTCACCAAGTGAGCTATCTATCTACAAATTTGACAGTGCATCGCAGATGAGTAGACGTTGTTAAAAGCGCCTTCAATATCTAAGAAAGCTACCATAGTATATTCCTTATGGTACATAGAGTATTCGATTTTATTGACGAACGTATGCAATGCTGTTTCTACTGATTTATCTTTATAGTATGCATGTTGAGCCGCGGGCAGTAGTTGTATGTCAATACTGTCACGTAAATGGATATCAATCAGTCGTTCTAGTATTTTTAGAAGGAAAGATGATAGACTAATAGGTCTGAGGTCTTTTGGGCTGGCATGTGAATATTTACCAGCTTTGGGTATGAAAACCACATTGACTTCTCCCCATATATGCGGAATATGGACCAGGTTCAGACAGCTCTGAAAAATGTTTTTTTTTAAACTGGCAGGATAATGTCAGATGACATTTGTAGTTCAGCAGGTGTTATGCCGTCTGGTCCAGCGGATTTATATGGTTTGAAGCTATGTAGCGCCCAAACGAGTTTGTCCTGCGTAATCAGACTTGAAAGGTTGGTTTCTTCAGCATTATTGTTGGCAGCCAGGGAAATACTTGAGAAGTGTGTATCAATAAGTAAATTTAATGTGTCTACACTAGAAGTTGTCCAAGACCCATCTGTTTTTAGTAAACAGTTGAGCACTGAAGGATTTGTCGAGAGGATTTTTCTAAGCCTAGATGCCTCTGAAAATTCTTCTATTTTATCACAGAAGAGGGAGAGATTTTATTTGTTTTCCTTGAGACACCATGGCTGTTCGTTACCAGTAGGCTTTTTTATTTAAGAGGCAAATTGTTGTTAATTGGGCCTATAACTTTCCCACAAAACTCCAACACAGTATTTGCCATACTGTTGCCATTTGTATGGATTAGGTGTTCTGCATGGTAAAAAATCGGTTATGCCCCCTCATGAAGCCAAACGAGGTTCTTATCGGGCTAGAGAACCTCGTTTAACTGGGTTTCTTTTAAAAACTGAAGAACCTGTATTAGGGCTAAAGATGCGGGGTCTGTCTCCCCTATGAAGAAGCTTCCCAGACAACTTACTCTGCCGCAAGTTAGTTACCCATGGTTCTTAAGAATTGATCTGGAGTTTTCTCGTCTTCGTTCCGAAAATCTGCATACTTCAATGCTTTCAATGCTGATAATCCTTATAATTTCACTATTTCCTGGTTTTTCAAACCATGGTTCAAATCCAGCGTAGAATATTGGGACTACATAGAAAGGCTGCTAGGCTTCCTTAAACCATGAACGCTCGAGTGGCGTTAACTGTAATAGTTCGCCATCCACAATACTTTCTAGGTACTTGACCTCCTGCTTCTGCTCATTGTTAGCTACTGCCAGCCATATACATCTTAGGTGAAGCAGAAGTCTGTTTTTAGAAAAGAGTATTACCATGGTTTTGGCTTAGACTCACTGAAAGACACAATTTTATTGCAACTATTTGTAAGAAATAAAAGCCCTGTTTTACGATGCACAAGAATTCACCGGTGGTAGGTTCGAGATATAACTTAGGCTTAAATTCATCGCCTAGTTACGTGAGTTTAAGGTCTTCTTCAATACGCTTGTTTAGATTCATTGTTACTGCGATAGCATTCATCACCTAAGATGACTAATGTAGAGTGAACGGAAGTGAAGGGCCTTGAAGAAATCCAAACTAGAGGCATAACTCGATTCGCCTTAGTTAGCGCTCTTAATTGGAGGAAGACATCGATCAACTTTTTGTTCATGAAACTTGACGCCATAAAAGTTCTGCCTTAGGTTATCGCGTTGTATAATTGATTAAGTAAGTGTTACGAGTATGTAGGTAATAAGTCACAGAATTATAATGGATATACGAGTTCATAAGGCTTGAGCAGCATACTTATGAAAATCATTCATTACGCCATAATACTGACTTTGAAGGGAGTCAGTCAGCTTTGTTCTCGTTGTCAAAACATTGACTTTACTGATCTACGGCAGTAGTTCTTCAAACAGGAAAGCTTTTCTTTAATTGTAGTCAGTTCTCAAAATGTCGCTATTGAAACGCCATAAGGAAGCTAAAAATTTACGGCTTAGCCTTGCGACATCATCTTATGGATTTTTCAAAGCGATCCTAATATTATTTTAGAGCCATGCAAGTCTCGCTCTAGCCCTTCACTATAAATGGTCTCTTTTCGAGGTGGACTCGACTTTAATATGCCTAATTGGCTTAATAGTAGAACTTTTTTGACAGGCAGACATACAAGCAGCTCTTTTTTTAGAACCGACAACAATCTGCATTTTGCTTTAACCATAATCCACAATGGTTGTTAAGAAGCCAAGACCGAAGAAGAAGCCGGTGACCAAGAAAATTGCTCCAACTCCATTGGCGGTGAAGAAGCCCATTGTGAAGAAAACCGCCAACCAACTCTTCGAGAAGAGACCACAGAACTTTGGCATTGGTCAAAATGTTCAGCCCAAATGTAATTTGTCTCGTTTCGTTAGATGGCCCAAGTACATTCGCGTCCAGCGTCAGAAGGCCGTGCTCCAGAAGCGTCTGAAGGTGCCACCATCAATTCATCAGTTCACCCAGACCTCGGACAAGACAACCTCTGTCAAGATGTTCAAGTTGTTGGAGAAGTACAGACCTGAGTCGGCTCTGGCTAAGAAGCAGTGTTTGAAGAAACTTGCCGAGGCCAAGACCAAGGGAAAAGGAGTTCAGTCCAAGAAGAAGCCAACTTTTGTAAGGTTTGAAACCAACACTGTCTCCAAGTTGGTTGAACAGAAGAAGGCCCAACTGGTCGTCATTGAACATGACGTTGATCCTTTGGAGCTGGTTCTGTTCCTTCTAGCCTTGTGCCGATAAATTGGTGTTCCATACTGCATTGTAAAGAGCAAAGCCCATTTGAGACTCTTGGTCCATCGCAAGACCTACACAACACTCGCCCTCATCGGCGTTGAGGCAAATGACAAGGCTAACTTGACTAAAATCTTGGAAGCCGTCAAGACCAACTACAATGACAGTCACGACGAGATCAGGAAACACTGGAGAGGCGGTATCTTGGGATCGAAGAGTTTGGCTCGTATCGCCAAGCTGGAACGTGCCAAGGCGAGAGAATTGGCACAGAAGCAAGGATAAAAAAAGCGAGTTTCTTAAACCGCCTGAGCTGTTGTGAACTTCACTGAATTGGAACTTGGAATAAGGTCATAAGAAGGTTTGAGTGGCCGACTTCACTGCATTTTTTTTTTTTTTTCGTAGAACTTCAACCGAGTTGGTGGTATCTTTTCTAACTTTCTATCAAAGGATGCATTTGGCCAGCCTGGGTATCCTCTTTAACACACATTGCCGCAGTTGCAAGGACGAAAGCGTGGAGGAAACTAGCTTCTACTTCCTGTGTGGCTGTCCATCACTATTCAGAGCTAGATATCGAAGACTATGTGAACTTTTCTTCGATGACCTGGAAGGAATTTTAGAGAGTAAAATTGGAGGGGTGACGATGACTATGCTTTGTTTTTTTATTTCCATGGAACAGATCTAAGGACTTCTTTTCATAATAACATAACATAACAATCGGGTCACATCCGATCTATTACTGTACTGATATATAGTTGTTTCAACGATAGTTAGTGCTGGTGTTATGGTCCAGAAGAACCACACTGAGCACGGCAAGGAAAACCCTTGGTAAAGTTCAAAGGCTGGCTTGCGTATACATTACAAGGGCTATGAGAACCTGTCCCACACCCGTACTAGAAGTAATATTGGGGCTCACTTCCATACACCTAGTGCTAGAAAGAATCGCCAAAGAAACCACACTAAGAATAAATAAAGAGGGAATCGGGAAAGGTAAACTCATCGCACATAAATCCCATCCCAATCCCACTTCTGGACTCGGTCAGAGATGATATGGTAAAAAGATACTGCTCCGAGAGGAAATTCAACTAAGGGCTGAGTAGTAAAAGAGAATGGACCACTGAATCAGGGAAGTATCAAATCAAAGAACGGATGGATCCAAAATATCCACGGGAAGACGGGCAGGTGTACGAGTATACGAGCCCAGAACCAAGTACTCGAAAGCCATGGGAACTTCCCCCAGTATTTTCCAAGCAGAGGTACATTCAAGATATCGCAATACTGTCGGACAGCCATGCCACCATAAAAGCCTGAAGTCAGGTCAAAACTGGTATGGAAATGTCTTGCCAAGCTAAATAGACTTGGTCAGGACAACAGAATCAGCCTCTACTGAGTACCAGGTCACGTGGGAGTAGAGGGTAATGAGGCAGCTGATGAACTAGCAAGGGAGGAATTCCAACCGGAAAAGAAGTAAGGTTTTTATCAACATCAATAAAAACTGGCTCCGCATTCTAACAGGCTACCTGACGAGTCACTGCAGGCTTAATGAACATCTCAGGAAGTCGGGCATAAAGCGAAACTTCAGATTCTGCGGGGACGATGAGGAAACTCCAGGGCATCTACTTAAAGAATCTGATCTACAAAAGAAGGAACCAGCTGGATGCCTACCAACTATCAGAAGAAGATCTACTATTGTTGGATCTACTCACAATCATCAATGCAATTGGACTGAAAGAGGTGCTCTAAGTCGAGTATATCATCGACATGAGCTACAAGTATAGCTCGTACACCCCTATAATCAGTCTACAATCTAGTGATGATGTTTGTGAGACTAGATCTGTCTTATGACATTGCGGATGTTGACAATAGCCCATCTAGAGACTCTGATTTAATGCATGCTGTAGAAGCTGAATACGCATTCTCCGACAGAGCTGTACAGAGTCCGTGAATGGTGAACTGCTTACGTATCCGCTTAGGAGGGTAGTTACAATCCAAAGTGTAAACTTCAAAAATAATACCATTTTCTTCTGAAAATTAAGTGTCGTGTCAGATACAAATCCATCCTCAAACTCAAATTATCTGTTTCACAGCCATCCGTATAGAAGAGTACAGACTAAGTGTTGTACTAAAAACCCGGGAGAGTTCTCCACTGTCGAAATCCCAACACGCCTACCTCAAAGGGCGATCTACAGAGACGGCTCCTTCATAAGGTAGTGAGATCGATAGAAAAAACTCTTCGTTATAAAGAATACACACTTGCTACCTTCCTAGATATAGAAGGAGCTTTCAACAACATTCATACCCAAGCTATTCAAGAGTCTCTCACCGAGTTAGGTGTAGAGTCTTTCCTTAGACACTGGATTATATCCATGCTTAATACTAGAATAATCAAAACTACACTATGCTATAGCAGTACAACTAAGATCGTAAATAGAGGAACCCCACAAGGTGGTGTTATCTCACCCCTGCTATGGATAATGGCAATCGACAAAATCTTGGTGCGACTTGAAAGGGAGGGGGTTAAGGTGGTTGCGTACGCGGATGAGGTGGTTCTTTTAGTACCAGGAAAGTTCCTCTCTACGATAAGTCAAATGATGGAAGTGTTCTGGATAAGATACACTCTTGGGCTACGAGATGTGGCCTTGGAGTAAATCCAGACAAGACCGAAATGATGCTATTCACCATAAAAACCAAGCTACAGGAATTCACTCCCCCAAGCTAAACGGTCAACCACTCTCACTGGGTTCCAGTGCAAAATACTTAGGCACGATTCTAGATCCGAAACTTAGTTGGGTTAAGAAAGCAAGTGTGGCTTTCTATGCCTGCAGCAGAACATTCGGCAAAAAATGGGGTCTCCAGCCAAAGATGACCCTATGGATGTACACAGCCGTTGTGCGTCCAATTCTTACATATGGCACCATAGTATGGTGGCCCGCCTTACATAAAAAATATAACATCAACAGAATCAAAAAAATACAAAGATCGGAGTGTGTTGGCATCACGGGAGCATTGAGATCTTGCCCAACAGATGCTCTAAGCGTGATCCTGCATCTGATCCCACTTGAACTCCATATTAAATTTTCAGCTATATGCAGTGCAGTCCGACTCAGGGAAACTAGGTGCTGGACACAGCAAGGCCAATTGGCCACTGTAAGGTCCTGGAGACGGTACCAAGTGAACTGGTGACATCTTCGACCGATGACAGGACTCCCACGCTCGACTTCAGCAAACCTTTTTCAGTAATGTTGGTAATCAATGACTTTGATATCTGTATATATACGGATGGTTCGAAAATGGATTGAGGAGTTGGCGCAGGCATTTTCTCGGACCAACTGAATATATCGAAATCCTTCCGCCTCCCAGACTCTGCTAGTGCCTTTCAAGGAGGGAAGCCTGCTGCATGTTAAAAAATCTCCCAACGTCCAACCTAAATATAGATATCTTTTCTGATAGCCAAGCCGTAATCAAGGCCATTGATTCGGTTACCATATCCTCAAAACTGGTAGAGCAATGCCGGTTTGAAATAAACGAACAAAAGTATCCATTCTGGAATTACCCTCATTTAGGTCCCAGGACACAGCAATTATGAGGGAAATGAGCGAGCAGACGAGCTGGCCACGGCTCGCTAGCGGAAAGTGTCCGATAGGAGTCGTTAAGGGCAATTTAAACCTTCACTTCCTCCAGCTCGCTAATCTCGGGTGGAACAACCTTACTAGTTGTGCCATATCAAGGAAGACATGGCCCAGTTTCAACAAACCTAAATCAAATGAGCTACTGGACAGCAAGGCCTGATATTGCCAGAATTCTAGCCATTATTACAGGCCACTGGACTATAGGGGACCACGCGGCCAAGCTTGGCATTTCTCACAACACTTTCAGTCGCAGCTGCAAAGGCAGTAATGAGAGGGAAACTCTTTTCCACTTTCTTTGCAGTTGCCCTGCCCTAGCAAGGACTAGACAACGCACGCTAGGTAAACCCTTCTTTGAGAGATAGCCTCTAAACGGATTGGAGAACTAATCCTGTTTCTGGGTCTAATTATATTTTCTATCTCCAATAACACACGTTAACAAACAGGGTACACGAGTTTTTGTGGTATCAAAACGGCGCACTTAGCGCTAATTGGGTTCTTCTGAACCACCACTTTATCTACCTACCTAAGTGTTGTACTCTATCTCAGACTTATTAGATTGGTTTCGCTAGACATACTAGAAATTCAACTATCCGCTCCTCTCGCTGCCTAGTTATCATTGCATCTGCCGACAATTCATTTGACAATACATCATTACGAGGCTATGTATGTCAGTAGCAGGAAGCTACTGAAATTCACCAACCAAGTTTTGTGGTCGACCTGTCATAAGTTTCGGAAGTGGTACCATAAAATTGTGGTCAGCGATATATACTCGTATGTGTGACCACACTTTAAACGTTCATCTAGCGCTCGCAGATTCATTCATTGTATAGCCCGTCTTTTTGTTTATCACCAAATAGCTTCATAAAAGAGTTTTTTATTTTATTTTTATTTTTTACTCCTTCACAAATGACTATGCGACTGCATTATACTCCTACAAAGCTGCATAACTTACAGCATAGGTAAATATTTTGAAATTCGAAAACAAAAATATTTGAGACTAGACGACGATGGTTTAATTTTTAATATCCCCATGGGTGGTATATTGAATCTGGTTGGAATCGACACTGACAGAAATATTAAATGACAAACAAAAAGTGTCCCTCGTCGCAGTAGGGAGTAATGCCTATAATTTTGAATCGACTCGCTCAGGAAATTACTAAATACCACGCTGAGTAGTTATTATTATTCATGTTGTCTTTTCACTGAAATGCATACTTAAATCGGCTATAGGTAGTTAAAGCAACAATATAGTGTCCGTAGCTATACTTACATTAGGTCCTCAAGGCATCTAACATGTCTGTGCGGTTATTTGTCATGTGTCTTAGCTTTGTAGCTGTACCTCTTGAAGCTTTGAGTAAATTTGTTCGATTTTGAGGTACTCTTTTGTGAGCTTATGTTAGTCGGTTCTTCTTTAGTTAGCCATAATACTTTTATGGCTAAATCGGTTGCCGTATTTTTTTCCAGAACTTGTATAATTTAGCCAACGCACTACATACTCGTACGTCCAATTCGGTGCCATCGTCGACCTGTGCTCTATCTACCTGTGGCCGAGAGAATAAGGCCATATTCAGTCTCTCGGCATTTCTGAAACCTGGAACTTCAATGTGAATCCAGAATTTGGAGCATCTAATAGCTTGATTGTCCTGACTTTGGGGCCTACCTCCACCCACAACAATAAAAAATGTTACTCGTATGTCTCTCTGAAGCAACCCAGCAACATTTAATTTTTTGTGGTTCTTTTCGGCGATTTACAAGTACTTGGCTCGTCATTCCCACTGGATGTAGTCTCAGTATTTCAGTTTGGGCCAGATGAACCTTGTCTAGCTAAGCTATTATATCAATTCGGCAACTCTCCGTAATGACAGGTACGTAGTATACGATGAAGTTGAGAATATAGAAGAACTGTTCACTGTCCTAGATTTTATAGTGCAGGATATTATGGATTTGATAACGACTTGGCTATCATTTTAGACAACAATAACAGATTGCATTCTTTTTTTCTTTTAAATTTTTTGAACTCTAGCGATAACCTTAGCATTCTTAAACCAGATTTCCTTTTCCTACTAAACAAATTAAGCAAACATTGCCCATTGTTCATGTTCAGCAACACTTTCTTCCCATGTTTTGGTCCAGTTGACGCCCAGCGTATTAAGATCGAATTGTTATACGTTGGGATGGGTCTGAATATTGATTGTGGGGAATAGCTTGATACCGAGATAGAGATGCATCATCTGCGTATACTATAACTCTGCATTCTGAGCTTCCTATTTTTAGAAAGTTTTTCAGAACTAAAGAGTGTCCGAAAATTTATGCAAAATTTGAATTTTGCGCCAATAGTGCGGTAAAGTGTTGCCAACGAAAAAAAAAAAAAAAAAAGACAGCGTGACAACTGACAGTTCAGGGTTATTAGAAATGCAGTGCTACACAAAAGAACAACGCGTTTTCATTGTTGAGCAATATTTTAAAAATAATGAACGTTTGGTAGCTACAGTTCGCAATTTTCGTACAAAATATGGTCGGAATAGTGATTTAACTTCATCAACTTCCAAAATTCAAAAATTCATGGAAACTGAATCAATTAGTGATCTTAGTCCTTCAACAATTCGTTCAATACAAAACACCGAAGCAGTTCGTGAGGGTGTTGTTGAGCGTCCAGGAACATCAATTCGACACCGTGGTCAAGAATTGGACATTTCAAGAAGCTCTCTACAGCGTATTCTCACGAAGGATTTGCATCTTCATGCATACAAAGTGCAATTGACTCAAGAACTGAAGCCTACTGACCACGCCATGGATTATGGAACAGTAACTAGTGATTGCTGAATTTGCCAAACAAAATCATCTTCAGCGATGAGGCTCATTTTCATCTTGATGGCTCTGTTAATCGTCAAAATTGTCTAATTTGTTGAGAAACAAATGCATCCACAAGGTGCCACTATTTGGTGTTGATTTTGGGCTCGACCCAATTCTTCTTTGATAATTCGTCTGGTCAGGCAATAACAGTTAACGGCGCTCGCTATTGCGACACGATAATCCAGATTTTTGTGCCTAAATTGAAAAAAAATGGATGTGGATTCAACAAGACGGTGCCACATGCAGGCCGAGAAACAATTTAATTACTGCATGAGTCATTTCCTGATCGTGTGATCAGGTCCCCTTTTGGTGATCAGAATTGGCCGCCCAACGCCATTGGACTCTTTTCTTTGGGGTTTTTTGAAGTCTAAGGTTTATGCCAATAAGCCCACGACCACTCACGTCTTGAAAAAGCAAATTGAGCGCACACCATAGTAAAGTAAAGCCTTTGTGGTGTATCTGAATGTATTATTTACTCAGTGGAGCTAATGCTGAAGCTATGGATTTGCACTTCTGGTAGTAGAGTTCGATTCACGTACAAATTTTTACTAAGAATTGGTAGTATACTCTCCATAGTTGTGAAGTGGATTTTTGGTACAAAAACCCCTTTTGTCTCAGTACGTATGTATTTTCAGTGTTTCAAGTGTTAGAATGCCCTTTATAATCCAGTTTGGCAGGGATGATACCATCTGCTCTCAATACAATAAAACATCTGACCGTCGATTTCAATTCATCTGTGCAGATACGAGAAGATTTTTAGAGTAAGGCTTTCATCAGAATCAGAGCAATAGCCTAGAGAAAGAGTGTCTATCATCAGTGATACTTCTTCGGATTCGACAGAGGAGCCAATTCGGTTTATTATTACTTTCCATAGTCTAAAGGTTTCTTTTTTTTTCGTTCTAATAGAAGCTGCTCTAGCAGCTACATTGATATTGTATTGTCGTTCCATTTCGAATCTTGTGACTCTCGTTAAAGAGTGTTGAATCTCAGGATTTTATAAGCGCTGCATAAAACGTTCAGGACAGTGGCCAAATTTTGGTAAGAATGACTAGTTTTAGCTGGATGTTTCGATATGAAGAAATAGAATTAGCTTAGATTAGCTATACCCTTATCACTGCGGCCACGGGTGGGCCTATTGCGATTTCCTTTAATTAAAGCTCATCCAAAATACCAGATTTTATTATGAATCCGGCTATATCTTTGGGTGCGCTGGGAGATACGAGTATTTCTTCTGCTTTGAGGTAGAAGTTACCTAGGAAACGATGACGTGTTTTGATAAGACAGTCACAGTGGCAAAGTAAGTGTTCTGCTGATTCTTCGTCTTCGTTGCACATTCTACATACGTCGTCTTGTGCTATTCTCATGGCCTTGAGGTGTTTTTTTAACTCCGCATTGTCCCGTTAAGAAGCCTGTGACCAAACGAATCTGACTCTTACGTAGTTGTAAGAGTTGTTTTGTTCTTAGGTGGGAAGCATTTGGCAAGAATTTTTTGGCCTGCCTGTCACCTTCAGTTTTTATCCAGTAATGGTGCGTTTTTTCTTTGAGCCGCAGAATGATCTTGGCATCATGAAGTTTGATGCGGATCCTTGTCTAGCTAGGTCATCAGCTTTGTCATTACTTTCATAACCGCTGTGGCCAGGTACCCAAATGAGATGAACTCTGTTTGTGCTGGTCAATGTTATGAGCAGCTGAAGGCAATCCCATACTAGTTTTGAGGTAATTGCAAGCAGCGCGGCTTTTCTATCTGAGAGAATATAAATGTTCTTGTTGGTTATAGATCTGTTTATGTTCTCCCAGATACACAGGTCTATTGCATGTATTTCGGCTTCAAATACTGAGCTACTTTTAACCATACTTGCTTATAGGGGAGTATTCATGCTCAGTTCATATACTCCACCCCCGATTCTTTCATCTGTTTTGGATCCATCTGTGTAGCATACATGAGAGTCTCTAGTAAATGTAGGTTTATTCTATTCCCAGTTATTTCTATCTGGAAATGTAACCTTGAAGTTGTGGCTGAAGTTGAATTTCGGAAGACATACTTATTTAAAGTAGTTCATTCTTTTTTATTTCTTGTACAGAATGAATAGTTCTTGTATTTTTTTTATCCTCTGTGATGAGCATATTGGCATTAACCATAGCTTCTTTGATGATATAAAGATGAAGTGGTTGGCAGGATTACCCCAAGAAATTTTACTTCTTTTGAGAATTCTATTATTTCACCAAAGAGTATGGGTTTTCTGAGCCAATAGTGCTTTCTTTTCTTAGTTAAAGCAATTATGGTACTTTTTTTGGAGTTGACATTTAAGCCAACTTTCCTGCACCAGCCGGTAACTAGAATTTACCTCTGATTAGGATAGCAATGTCATCTGCGTACCCTTGGACATAAAAGCCATCGTTGTCGAGTATTGTCAGCAGTTCATTGACTACGATGGGCCCATAGTAAAGGAGAGAGAATTCCTCCTTGAGGGCATCCTTTCGCAGCTGTGATGCTGTAGTTTTTATTTTCCTGTCATCTAGCATACCTTTTATCCATTTACATGTATTATTGTCTACTCCTATGTTTTGGATATCTGTATATTTGGGCGTGTTCTGTGTTGTCAAAGTCACCCTCGATGCACCCTCCAAGCGATTTATCAATTCGTGATGTGAACTTCTGAAGAGCATAGGTAGTTGATTTTTATGAAGGAGATTCATTCGAAGACCCCCATCTCTGATATGTCTATCCAGAATTTTCTCCATCGTCTTGAGGAAGAAAGAGGTAAGGCTTATCGGTCGATATGTTGGTCTGCGACCATAGGCAGTAGGAGGTTCAGATTGTTTTCTTCGACGAAGTGGTCTGAAAAGACATGATGCTGGATACATATTCTGAAAGGCAAAGCTGAGCAACTTCTGTTAGTTCTTAGTTGTAGAATTAGGAGTAGTTCTTTTCTCACAAATTGCAATGTTTATTACACACTCGATGTCTTGATTTTTTTCTCGCAATCTCCGTGCAGGGCTCTTTTGAACTCATAACGTGAGATCATGGAAAATGAAATCTTAAATAATTTTCCCTTAAAAATGCAGTTACCTTTGAAATCTGGGAACCTCTACCATCTTCATGCACTTCGAAGACCCATTAATTGATTAAGCCTTTGCCAACCACATGGTCTTCCATCCAATAACGCCCCTAATAGCTCAATCATGGGGAGAAAATCTCCAACGAAATGACGAAATCGTGCCTAATGGGTGAAAAGTTTGATTTACAAATATTTTCTCAGCTTTTTTTTTTTTTTTTCCTTGACGAGTATTTTTTTTTTTTTTCTTTATTTCAAATTCGCACGAAACCAAGTGTAACCGAAACCGCTTGAATAATTGATCACGACTTTGGTGTATTGTTTGCTTCTTACCATATGTGGCTTCTCAAAACAATTCGCGGTCTGTTGTTTGTTGTTAAAAAAAAAAAAAAAAAAAAACTCGACACACAAACAATTCACTAAAAAAAAAAAAAAAAAAAGAAGATATTTCTTCTCACTTATGAAGAGCTTAAGCGCGCTCTCCTAAGCCACTTGCCATGGCCATGTGAGTGTTCATAAACGTCGACGACAAAGACGTTCTCAACTAAGAACACATTTGACATTTGCCCAACAAAAGAATTTCATTTGTTTAATGAATAATTCGCATGAACTATGGCATTCATGCCATCCTCAGCATTCATATGTGACTGTTGGCTGCTTACTTCCCGCCAACTTGACCTTTCATGGCCATAGAGCACTGATTCTGATCAGTTATGCTTCACGTTTGTGCTGCTTCTTCTACTTGTGTGTTACACTTTTACCAGTCTAGTGCACACCATGCCTCATGAATCATATTGACTCCGTGAAGAAGAATAAAAAAAAAAAAAAAACGAAACTGCTATGAGTACTTGCACTTTCGTTAGTCGTTAGCCGTCATTCTTTTGCGTATTTAGTATTCAAATCCTAAGCTTGGTCATGCTGATGATGATCATAGCCGCATAGCAAAAGAAAAGAACCAATATCAGCTCAAACCTGGGGCGTTAGATACTAAAGTAGTTTATACACGTCTTTTTTTTCTGTTGTGTCTTCTGCTGACGGTGCGGTGCTCCTCCAAACAGCAGTATCTGTTGTTGTTGTTCCATTGTACGAGTATTGTGCTTGCTCAAGAGGCTGAATGACGAAGACGACTTTGACTTCGATGATGATGGTGTTTGGTTTTCTTTTCGATTTTTTATTTTATTTTTTTTTTTATTGTTCCCCCCAGCTCAACTTATATTTGTTATTCTTCTTCAGTGCTGAGAACGTGAAGAGCTTCACTTTTTTTCGGTGGAATTGTGTGTACATGTTTGTCTTGGAATTGATGGTTAGCATGGTGGTTGTAGTGTGTGATTATTGAGCACATGTTTCCATCGCTGTTTGTGTAATAATAAAAAATCGTGCCCAAGTGGCACACAACAGCATGATTCATTTTGGATTTTTAAAATGTTATATGAAGTGGAGAATGATCTTCTTCCTTGTGTCCTAAGTTAAAACCTATACATTCACAGTTGCATGAATTTATTCCTATCATTTTATGAGGACCACATGATGGCCGAGTTAATAGTGTTGGGAGAATGAATTTTGACGGTTGGAAGATATTTAATTTCATTTATTTTTCGGGGAGATGTGTGGTAAGGACAAACACTAAGCTATTGTGGTTGTGTGATGGGGTTTTTTTTTGGATGCTTCTTGGATGATTACCACTAATGATGGACCATAACTTTGTGATGGGTTGCTGTGATGCGATGGTTGGGTCGTTAGTGGGAATCGGTTGGTAATTTTATTTTATTTGAGATATTTAATTTGGGATGGAATTTTTTTATTATCTTAAAAATTGTTTAAGAAATTCAGGTCTAAAGAGGGTGGTTTCAAATAATTCTGATTGATTTTTGAGTGGGTGGAACAAGTTCGCACCTCAACTCTTTTATTTTTATGGGGAAGTTTGTGTGGAAAATTTGTGATTTGTATCTGCTTGAAGGAGTTTTTCTTCGATTAGCTCCGGAAAGGCTTTATTGTGGGTCATTCTAGACAGTCTGAGTATTACAACCATTTTCTGAATAATTTATGGAGGTTTTATAGCGGGATATAGTTCTTCTTCTTTTTTTAAGGAAATTTCAAAATCTCAGAGCACTCAGATTCTATTTACGGTTGTATTGTACTACCAAATAGAAACCGTTTTTTTTTGGTGTAGTGGTGTTGTTCGTTTCTCTTTTTTTCGAGGTGTCTGTCGGTTACTGTTCTCCGTTCGGGTTTGAACCTGCATAGCTCGGGTCACAAACAAGCGTACTACCCACTTCAACGTGGCCACCAACTTCGATACAATGAATTATGATTAAATCTTCAATCAATATATTGTTGCGTATTCGCGGATTTTAGGATGGCGAAAGAAATATCAGATTAAAAATCAAAGACACGAGGCTTGACTTTAAGTATGACTTTATTGGCAAGCGACGGAATAGAGAGTGACGCATGCCATGACATCTAGGTACAGGGTAGTTATCTTCTGTCAAACTTCAGCTGGGACTTCCGGAGTACGTTCACTAGGGCGTAGCACTCCCCCCTTCTTGAACTGGAGCCTCTTTGCTCGACAGCTTTTTCTCGGAAGGCCAGGAATTAAGGTTGTTGCCTCTATACCTGGTGACCCGATCAATGTGCACAATCTTCAACCTTGATCGCGGAGTCTTCTGGATCTTGATGATTCCATGACCCGGTATGGACCCAGTCCATTTGAAGTTTTGGACAGACTCGAACTCTCCTCCGGGGGTTGTGGAACCATACAAAATTTAGGGAAGTTAGCTTTTAAATCATACCTTCTCTTAATTTTTTGGACCGAGCATCGTAATTCAACTCTTGCTCGGTCGTGAATCTCTCAGCTGCTGGGCAAATCCCCGATACGTCTAGGAATCCAAATCTAGTGGTGTTTTGAAAAGTAAGTCCTGAGGTAGTCGCATATCATGACCGTACATCATTGCAAAAGGTATTTCTTTGGTTGACTCCTGAGTCGACGAATGGTAAACCATTGCAAAGAGGGGAAGAAGGTCATCCCAGTTATCCTGCTTATCGCTGACGAATTTTGCAAGATAGTGGAGCCCGATTCATCCGCTCTACAAGACCATCGGACTGAGGGTGAAGTGGAGTTGTTCGAGTCTTGCGTATAATCATAATTTCCATCGCATTTTGAAAAAATCCCGGACTCAAAGTTGCGCCCCTGATCCGAATGCAGTTCTGTTGGCACAACATAACGGCAAAAGTCTTCATGGACTAAGATTTTGGCCACAGAATCAGTTTTTTGGTCAACGAGAGGAAATACTTCGAGCCATTTAGAAAAATAGTCCATTATCACCAACACTTATTTATTTCTCCGCTTTGTTGGGGGTAAAGGTCCCAGAATGTCAATGGCTACACGTTGGAATGGTTCACCAGTCAAATAAATCTGCAGCTTTCCTTGCGT
Source organism: Pocota personata (assembly GCA_963082735.1). NCBI lineage: Eukaryota > Metazoa > Arthropoda > Insecta > Diptera > Syrphidae > Pocota > Pocota personata. The sequence goes on along the minus strand of OY720430.1, from coordinate 236,616,092 downwards.
TCTTCTCTGCACCAACCCAATAGAACCGACATCTTAATTTTGCGAACGTTTTGTTGGATCCGAAATGTCCTCCAACTACCGTATCGTGGTACAATTTAATGACTTCTTTAAACGTTTGGGCTGTTGTCTTTTTGTTGGCACCCACTTCTTTGACAAAATGGAGTTCTGTAGTTTAAGATTGGCGAACTGCACCCAATACACTTTAAGCACACTGTACTCGCTCGAGATCTCAGTCTCTATTCCGTCGCTTGCCAATGAAGTCATACTTAAAGTTAAGCATCGTGTCTTTGATTTTTAATCGAATATTTATTTCGCCATTCTTTCATTGAGCACCCTAAAATCCGCGAATACGCAACAATATCATTAAGTAGAACCTATTTAAAGTCTCACGAAATCGGTCAGAAAATAAGCTACGTACTTGGCATAATGTTGGAGATACGAGTAGATATACAAGCGAAGGCGTTAGTGGTTGAATTGGTGTACAATAAATCGAACCGAACCTATAAAATCAACACACTAAACACTTAAACATGTTATAGACGACATTTTATATTCTGTGTTGGTGGATTTGTAGTGCCTAGCTACTGCTTTACATCTTGCTCCTGCTATCTGCATACGAAGTCAAATTAACTGCTTTTGATACTTGATGGTCATAACTGGAAATTTGGTTTATCTACTTTTTGAACTAAAAGACGTGTTAGCTGAAAATCCCTTGGCCAAATTTGTCGCCGACAACTTGCGTAAATCAATTGATTGCACCCTCACGGAATTTTGAGGAATGTTAACGTCGGTGCTTCTCATACATAATACCAGAGTCTAGTTATGTACATATACTTACAAAGAGCAAAACAATTATGCAGGTTCAAGGGCTCATTTTAAAGAGATCAAGTTTAGTTAAAGAACTCTTCTTATTGTATATAGCTCGCGCGACGATTTTGGTTTAGTTTGAGTAGCTTCTAAGTTTCTTTTGAGTCTTCAGCAATCACGAGTTACAACCTTTGTCACAGCGTGAATTACAACATTCTTTGGGGTTCGTCCATTCATCCGCCAACTGAGAAATTTCTGTGAATCCAGTATTTAATCAGAAAGTAGATTGAGGCTCTTGATAAACCTCAATAAAACCCTAGGTTTTATTTACCAAATATCTGCAGAGCTCATTAGAGACGTGTTTGATAGAGTAGTCTTTTTTTTGCGGCCGCCGGGCATTTGCAAAGAACATGTTCCGCCATCCTATTTTATGAAGATGTTACGTTAATATCCTTAAGTCTTATTTGCTCAGTTGGAGCGGCTTTTTGATCTTACCTTGGTTAAAATCTATTAATTTGTTCGGTTACCTCAGTCCATTAGGAATATCCCTGATTTTAGCGAAGGACATCCAATTGCGTTATTTTGGAGTGAACACTGCTAGATGGTACTCCAAACAGGGTGAAAGACCATCAAGTGTGCTACGGATGCCTATTTTCGCCAAACAGTTCATCCACAGTGACCTTGTTTGTCGACGCAAGATCAACAAGGAGGTTTAGGCAGTTCCAGACTAACTTTAACACTTCCATGTAGAATTTGAGGATCCTTAGCGCTATCTGACTGGCAGTCTGAAGAGATGTAGATGTTTGTTCTTTAAACTCTTCTCCACAGGCATTCTATAGGTAATTCTGTCGATATCTAATTTGAAACTACCTACGTATCAAGTTTGCGAATGTGGCGGCCACCTACTATGTCCACCTCGAACTTTTTAGAGAACCGGAATATCTTAAGCATGGTATCTGGGATCCTTAGAAATGGGCAGCTTTGGAAATATTCTTAAATCCTTTCGAAATCTCCGGCTTTAAGGTCCGGAGTCTGAGGCAGCCTGAGAGCACTAAGAACGGCTTCTTTTTGCACTGAAAAATTTAGTGTCATGCAGCTAATCATTGCTCAATGATCTCGACGACACAATTTCAATTCTGCAAGTTAAAGTTTCATTAACTCATCTTCCAATGTGTTGCAGTTTTACTTTTTCAAAATGTATTCCATTTCCATCCTCCTGATGCAGTACTCCCCCTCTCAATAACTCCTACCATCAATAAATCCCACAACAGTTCACCTCACTATCGTAACCGACAAGTTCTTCCCACCGATAACAAGGATCAACCTTGTCACACCGGATTCAAAAAACAAAACAAATATCCACGAGGATACGCGTCATGGCAGACAGGTTTCCATTTGTAGCGAAAAAGGAGCTAAACTCGTTTTATGATCAACAACAATCGGAAGGATATCGCACTTGTGTACCGCATTCTCAACAGCGAAAAGTTGTCCAAAGCCACCCGCCATCCATCTATCGTCACCACCTTCGAAACAGGATAACAAACAACTTATCGAGTCGTATATGCCCTCCACATGGTCGACCAACAAGTTTGACTCCTCTTCAGCCAGTTTTTGTCTGTCTGTGATACTCTGGGGGATACCTTCGATTTGGATGTCTCCTGTTTTGTTTTTTTTCTTTGGAATCCTCGCAGGATGATTCATTTCATTCAAAGCTCTTTAATATTGGGGATCCTATAAAATTCTATACAACGACAGCATGCTACGTGCTCCTCAAATGCAAAATTCGACGAAAGACGGCAAATAAAAAAGAGAAACCTACCAATCCAGTTGTATGCCGAGTGGTGGTAGCACTTCTGGTGCCTTATGAATGAATTGAGAGCCAGAATGGAAGCATACATCTGGAGGAGCAAAAGCCTGTTTGGTGTTGTTGTTATTGTTGGTGGTGATGGTGGCGCTTAAGCTCATAATCCAGTTTTTCAACAGCAAGTGTCTATTTTTGTGATGCTGCTCTGCCACAGCAAGATGTTGTGGTTTCTTGTGTTTCATGTTATTAGGACAGAAAAAATTTGAGTCGCCGCATAGCATGCAACCTATAACAGCCCTGACCTGATCACAGTTCAGCGATGTGACTGTGCCAGACTGGATGGCTCCACATGGTGGTTATAAGTAAGATGCCGTCTTGGTTTGGTATTTGAACCGAAACTTGTTCTTCTCCACACACATGACAAGGAGATGATTGTGGGTGAGGTCAGTTCTTTGCTTTATTTCTCCGGGTGTAGTCGTATCTACCGGACAAGTTCCGTTTGTACCGGTGGTGTACACACCATATATCACATTAATTGATTGCTATATGTAATTTTCAAATCAAATCTTGACCTTGTCCATTTGAGACGGATCAATAGCTCCGGTATCGCGCGATGCGTGGTGATTTATTGAACCAGCATTGATTGGTATTTTTTTTTTTATTTATTTTTTGTTATTCACGAAGGTTGTCGTCGTGTTGCATGTCATGGGACTTTGAATCAAGTCTATGGCAATATACATTCGAAAAGCTTCGTATTAATAGTTGCCATTGTTAATTCTTTGAAATTAATTAGACTCTTAAGAGTCGCAGAGACGGTACTTCACCGGAGTAGTGTCAAACATGCAGAGCCTCTTTGTGAATCACGATGACGTGAGATAAATTTTATTGAATGCTGCTGCGAAGAATGGCTAGGGTAGGGCTGATTACTCATTACACACTTGAGTCATGTATAACTGTTTGTAATTTGCGGTGAATGCGGCGTTAATGAGACTGAACTTCGATTGGTACATTGCCGTGGGGGATTCTTGGAAAGCACTCTGCGGTGTATATTGTATGTCATTAAAGTGATTTTTTTTTTCTCTCTCTTTTTTGTTATTCCTTTCACCATTTAGAATCAGGGGTATTCGATGGATCGGTATCGGATTAAGTGGATTTTTTTTTTTTTGTTGATTGTCACTTAAGTAAATCGGATTTCGAAGGCGGATTGTAGAGCGGATGTTGCCGTTGGGAGGAGGTGGATTATTAGCTGGTGATTAGGCGGTGATTTGATGTAAGTTGTGATGAAGTCGAAGTTTGATATCCGTATTTGAAATGCGTCGTTGGGTCCTAAAATACTTCTGGATGCAGAACCTGGCTGAATAAACAATTAAAGCTAAGCAGGTATATAGGGTGCCTAGAAGCATGTTTGAGAAGCTATGTAGCAATAGAATATTAGTTTGAATGACTAAAATATGTACATGTGCACAATTAGGGGATATTATCCATTGCATTCCAGTTTATCGATGGAACTTGCTAATCACTTGGAATCAATTGTATATTTCAATCTAGAGTCTTCACTTCAAATGGGCAAAATGCCGGCTTTTCGGGATATGAATCATTCCAGCAAAAGCCACTTCAAAACATATGTGAAATCGGTAAGCTATAAAAAAAAAATTTCAACTGCGAGTCAGTCCTCGCGGGTCAGCGTTCCATACTGCTATGTACTAATTTGGCTTCCTCTTTAATCCTGAGAAAAGGAGTATCTATGATCGTATTTGTAAGGGTCAGATCAAAACAAACACTCTTAGTTCCATGTATGTACATGTACTCGTATACTGACAACCACCATGTTGAATCTATAAATCTTCCATTTTACACCATTCTGGTAGGAAACACTAAAAACAAATTAGACCTAGCAAACTACTTCCAGACCCTTTTCCAAAATACTTATAGAGAAATTCAACCTCCTGGTGCATCTATACAGGAATAACCTCAGAGTTTTGTGTGGAGTAGTCAGTAACATCTACAATGTCTAAATCATGTAACAAGTCGAGTTGTGAGTGTATTCCTCACAATAGGATTACACTCACTAAGGTGCAAAGACTGGGTTGCCTCTGCTTTACTGGGGCCATGAGAACATGTCCAACAGCTGTCATGAAAGTATTTCTGGAACCAACTCCGCTTTCATATTCTAGTTTAGGAATATGCAAAGCGGACGATCCTAAGGATGGCAAAAGAGTTCATCGGGAGGGAGAAATGCATCAATTCAAAAGAATATGATGTACTTTTCAAGAAACTCCCCCTTCTAGCAATTCCTAGGGACGATAGTATCAGGAAATTTAACTTTGATAGAAAATTCCATACAAAGTTAAGTATCCGTAACATACGGATTGAGTAACCAGCCAATAAAGTGGTATACGGACTGCTCGAGAACTGAAGAAGGAACAGGGGGAGGTGTATTTGGACCAAGAACAAAGTACTCTGAACCTATGGGCAAAAGTACCAGCATCTTTTAAGCGGAAATATACGCTATAGATAGATGTGTTCAATTCGACCTCGACAGAAGATACAAAAATTGCGACATAGCAATATTGTCAGACAGTCAAGCAGCTTTCAAGGCACTTGACTCCCATGTCATTAGATCAAAACTTGTGTGGGTATGCCTACACAAACTTAATGAATTGTGTAGCAGTAATAGGGTAATCCTCTATTGGATCCATGGCCCCACTGGAATAAAGGGCAACGAAGAAGCAGACTCCTTGGCAAGACAAGGAGCAGCAGAATACTTTAGCCATACTATACGCGAAGAATTCAGGAAGATGGAGAAAGAAAAGAGGACAAGGATCTGGGTCAATACTCGAGGTTAGGGGCAAGCTAAGAAACTTCTGGGACACTACAACTGAAAGAAATTCGAAGCGTGCATCTACCTTAACAAGAATAACCTACGTATCCTAACAGGCTTTCTAACGGGGCACTGTAAACTCGGGGAGCATTTAAGGAAACTAGGTATAACAAACGAATGACTTTGCAGATTCTGCAAAGTCTCTAGTGAGACTCCAGAACATCTTCTGGAGTCATGTGGGGCATTGACCCACAGAAGACTGAAATGCTTGGACAAGTACCAACTATCAAATCAGGGTATACCAACCATAGATCCACTTCTTATTCTCAGATTCCTAAGAGAAACTGGATTAGAGAGGATACTCTAGGGTGAACTTATCCTTGCCAAGGCAAAGAAAGAGTGTTTGACCCTCGATAACAATTCTGAGGGAAACTCTAATGAGGGAATAAATCTCTCCTAGGTATTAGCAAGGGGCACAATAGATAATTAGGTTGCAGTGCAAGTTAAAATAATAATAACAGGTCCAGTGTGTAGACTTTGCCTCAACATAGCTAAATAATCTCTCTTACGGAATGTCCAGTCCTCCTCCGTCTAGCTTTGGAAAAGCGGGTAGTTTCGATAGTCAGTCTCGTTGCTCTCTACGCCGTGAAGATTCTTGACTTTCTGCTTTCCTTTGTAGTAAAAAATCTACTTATCCTATAATCATATTTGACGGTTGTGACATATTCTGCTCAGCATCACAGTGGATGTTATAGAATTTGTGACAAACGTACGAAATGCTCACTCATGTAATAATTTCCACTCCGCATAGATACAACTTCTTTAATCCTACCTGACGCTATCCAGCCTGATTCAGTGGAAGCCTGTAGGTGAACATCCATGTACTCCCCCACTAACTGAAACAGCTTGACTGCGGATATTTATTTCTTTCCTACAATTATTAATAATCAAAAGAGTTGACTTGCGAACTAGATTTTGCACAGAGGAAATCATTTTCACTGGTTCCCTGAAAATTTTCGATCTCGACATGTTGATCAAATTTGACATTACTATGATAGAGAAACTCAATAAAGTGGGTCTCTTAATTTTGTCTGTCTGTCTAACTATATGTATGAACGACTACAGCCTAAATGGCAAACTTTTTTTCTTTAAACTTCATATCTGGCGTCGTTAGGGTCACAATTCATGGCTAAAACGGAATTTCCATTTCCAAAATTATACCTACAACGGTACTTCACTTCAAGACGAAGACATTGTGCGATTGGTTAAAGCCCAAAGAATAAGATGGCTTGGACGTCGGAGACCTAAGAAAAAAAAAATCATTCAACGGCAATTCTGAATAAATGAGAGCAAGGGAACGATAGTAGCGAGTGATATGCGAAAATTAAACATTCTTAACTGGAGAGATGTAGCACTAGTTAGAACAGAATGGGGGCATGTCGTGCAGAAGGTTAAATCCGGTCTCCGGTATTTCTCGACTATGACTCGATGGAATTCGTTTGGAATTAATATCCAAACTATATTCAATGAATGCAAGGTCATGGCGTATCAAGTTTTTGACAATTGTCAACAATTGACGCTCTGTGTTTGTATTATTTTCGAAAGACAGTTTCAGTCCTTCGATACTCCGATCGTTGATTTTAAATAGCCCTTCGTGGGATAGATTGAGTGAAGCTGTAATTCGTTAGCCATATTTTCAAATTACTTCGCTGAGCTACGAACTTGTCTCGTCAATTTCCACGCATATGCCCACTTCGTGTCTCTAGCACACTGCTTGTCAAACTTTTAACTGCCTCATATGCCATGTTGTGATAGTTTGTGAAAACTTTGATTACTACTTTCCTGCACTGGTGGGATTTGTATCTTTTTGATCACGTTCTGTTTACACACAGAAACCGCTTCCATCTTTAAAAAAAATTTTCTTTTGTAAACTGCGCTTCAAATTTATTCCTCGCCTGTATTTGACCATGTTTGCCAATAAAACAAGAAATTCAAGTAGAAACTCAGTTCCTCCATTGCTTCTGGAAGTGCTAACATTTTTGGTCATCTGCAAGTGTCCAACTTCAATACCTCAACTAAAATCTGGACTCGGAAAATTAAGTTGCGTACTCGTATTTCCATTTAATATTGGTACATCGTCAAAATTTCCAAAAGTTATACTTTTCACACACCACGCACCTCCCTGTTCTTCAAGTTATTTATTATTTTGCTTTTTTTTATCACTGTCCCATCTTCCCGCAGTCCTCCAATGTGCAATTACTTTGTAACACCAGACTTATAAATGTCTGCATTAGAGCCCACAAGGAAGCACGAATATGCCTACACATTTGAGTTTCACCGATAAGATCTCTAAACTTCGACAAGCAATAGACAACCGATCAGTCCGGATCAGTTTTTGACAGCCGTATATATAGTATATAATCACAGCCCCAGGTTCTGGCATCCTTTCAAATGTTGTCAACAAAAAACCTACAACCTCCCATTGACATTTCCTTTTTGCGCAACATTTCATCAGATCGAACTTTCCTCAAACAATCTTTTCCGGTAAAACGTTCAACAGTCATCCTCGGGCTGTACGAGTACACAGTTTGATTGAAATATCAAGATTTTTGCATACGGATCTTGAAGAATCAAGAATCGCAGATTGGTTCTCTTATCGCGGAGCGCTACATGCAGAACACATTCTCTGCTGTTGTTGCAGCTACCAGATAAATTTTCCCTGTTCCATGTTTGATTCTAGATAATCCACCATTCAAAGAACAAAATGATCCCCGAATGAAAGAAAACTCAGCACACACACACGCTATGTCAAGGGGACGACCAGCATTTGCATGACCAGCTCGCTGGCATATGCGTAGGATGACGTTTGGATGTTTTCTGGTCTTGAGATTGGTAAATCCGACATTTTCGTCGGACTTTGAATATCCGACCGCTAGGGATTTGGACTCTTTTTCGGTTTATTTTTCATTACACCTTAAATCAAGCTGTCCTTTGCGCGTAGTATTCAAACATCTCGCCGATGTGACATTTTAATCTTGACATTCTGTGAATGCTGTACTCTGTGTCGTTCGTCCTCTTTAGTTGTATCCTCGTTGTCGTGACTGTTGTCGCCATCTTCGTACTCGTCGTCGTAGCGTTTTTAATTAGATTGATTGATCGGATTACATCGGTGTACGATTACTTGAGCGGAGCCCGCCGAATAACATTGAATAGGATGGATGAATGGACGAGATGAAAGGACGGGCTCGACTCTTGACATCGAGTGATCGGTTCATTGTTATAGTTCCAGTTGTGTACTCGTACTGTGCTGGACCTCTGTGCCGTTTTTTTTTTTATGTGAAGTAAAATAATTGGGCGATTCTTCCGGTGGACACTAATTTAAGACGACAGGGTCTGTGGATTTGCGTACGCAAATTGAGAAATACAACTTCATTACGTGACCGAGAAGAGAAATTTCGTATGGAACTCATTAAATTCGATCGATGGATGTCACAAAACAATGAAAGTCGGCAAGGTAAACAGAGGAGATAAATTACTCAAAACGAGTGCTGGAGTCGTTGATGAAGTTGTTACTTTTGCAGACCAAAGAGATGTTGTCGATTTTCGGTTTAACAATACTCTCTTAAAAATAGTGTGTCGCTTTGGAGACCTCGTAAGCATTGTTCAACACTACTTCCTTAGAGGTACGTAGGAATAAAGCAATGGAATTACTCGTACATTGTTTCTTGTTAATACAACGTTTTCTGAACCCACTCTAGAGAAAGATGTTCAATGAATCAAACTCCAACCGTAGAAGCGTGTTCTTAAATAATTGAAATGAAACTGTTCCCAAAAATTCTATTACTCGTAAATGAGATCACTTTAGCCCGGCGAAAGCATGTAAAGGGAAGTCTCAGAAGAAATTGTAAACGCTTTCCAAAACACAAGAGTAAATCCAGTGAACTTGACTCCTGATGCCATCCGACACGTCTGGGATACCCTTCTAGTGTTGCTAATTCTGTTCTTTGTTAATTTGTCTAACTAAGCTTATTGACACGAAATACTTGATATAATTTGTTGGTTTCGGTTTCCTTATTCTAGAAATCATATAACTTGTACCTCCCAGTGAATAGTACCACATAACTTAGGCATGAAGAATGTTATTCATGCCTGCCAGTTTGTGCGGAGTGAACGATCAATCAATCTTTGCTGTTCCTATGAGTGACGATCACGGAGGATCGGGACGGTAGTCTAGGAAGTGGGCTTCCATCAATTGTTTTAGGTTCTTCTTGAGGGCCACTGCAATCGTGGAATCGCAAATACCTCTGCAAAAGTGTTTTCATGAGCTTTCCTCGCATTTTCAGTCAGCTTTTTGGACCTTTCTCTGCTGATCTTAGAAGTTTTCTATAGATTTTTGTATATCGAAGGCACCTCTCTTTACGTCTCCTACATTTGAGGTCGCGATTAGTTGCCGGTTGAAAGTTTCCTACAAAAAAAGACCAATCAAAGCTTCTGGGACGTTCTAAATTTGTAACCCGTTGCAGAGTCTAAACATATTCTTCTGTGGTGGTCTGAAATATAGGTTTTGTCCGATGTAAGGTGGATCACGTTTACAGTCACGAAGGTGACATTGAAGGTACTCCACTTGCATGTATAGCACATGTGATCAGATAAGAACGATAGGAAAATAAATTTAAATAAAACAACAACGGTGCTGCCATTATGAATGGAATAGCACATCAATTAAATGGCCGCCTCGGCTTCGCTGGTAGTGCTTCAAGCGGTCGGTCCAATTTTTGATGAGTCGGTCCAATATGTGCGGTGTTATTCCGGCAATAGCGTCTCGAATGTTGGCCTCGAGCTCGCCCAAAGTAGTTGGCTTGATAGCGTAGAGTAAGGACTTGACGTAGCCCTAGAGAAAATAATCCAGGGGTGTCAAGTTGCACGATCGCGGCGGCCAATTAATGGACGCTCGTCGTGAGATGGCCCAGTCGCCAAATTTCTCCTTCACCACTTCGAGCGTTGCGTCGCTTGTATGGCATGTAGTGCCTTCTTGTAGGAACCACACCTCGGATATATCGATGTTGTCGAGCTCTCGGCACAGAAAGTCGGTTAGCATAGCTCTATATCGAGAACCATTGACGGTAACGGTGTCTCCTTCCTCATTTCTGAAGAAATAAGGTCCGATGATGCCGCTGTGCCATAAACCGCACCAAACAGTTAATCTTTGTGGATGCATTGATGCTTGGTCGAACACTTATGGATTGTGGTCGCTCCAATAACGGCAATTTTGCTTGTTGACATAGCCGCTGAGCCAAAAATGGGCCTCGCCAAAATCCGGATCTCCGGGCAACATTTTCAGCGCGCAATTAGCGAACTCACGGCGTTGTCTATGGTCGTCCGGCTTCAATTCTTGCATCAGCACAATCTTACGCGGATGTAGACCCAAATCCAACTGCAAAATAAGCCTGGTTGACTCTCTGGCGATGCCTAATTCAGCTGATCGGCATTTCTGGGTCTTCTTCGATGCTGGCCACTACGGCGGCTATGTTTTTCTTCACTTCGCACCGATCTCTGGTTGGTGGCTTAAGGTCCAAAAGAGTGTACTCACGCTCAAACTTTTCCACGGTTCATCGAATTGCCTGCGCACTGAAGCCAAGATGACGACCGACTTCACGATGAAATTCACGTTTTTACAACTGAGCCGGAATTTCCATAATATTTTTCAATAATTTCCACACGTTCGGGAAGCGTCAAACGATGCATGATGGAAACCTTACTGCATATTTTGATAGCTGGATGTCATTGGTAACTTTGACAGCTGCTGAAATATAACAATTGGAAAAACTATCATTGCTATCACTATCATTGGTCACCCTTTACTACTTGACACGCCTTGGTATCAAGTGGTATGTTCCTCAATTAGCCGAGAGTTTCAAACGGATATCTTGATTAAAGTTGAAAGCCCTGTGATTTGAAGGACACTTAATTTTGTTTGGTCCCAGATTCACCTCAAACTCTGGATACTCGTAATTGTAGTAAGTTTAGTTCACCAAAATTTATTTGTACGTAGACCCCCACCTTTAGACACTAGGGCGCTTGTTTCTCATACGTCCAGATTTGTCTTGTATTCGAGTAATCAAGCTATTAGAAATCTCTTGTAACTTGTCCTTTGGCTGCACCAAGGGTCATGGCCTCTGCCAACCCTTCATCGTCCACATCCGCCCACAACTGGAATGATTTTCTTTACTTATCCTCGATCAGGGTATCGTTTTCTGATTCCAAATTTAAAACAAAAACGTTTGTATATAGTTCCTTTAGACTTGTAACCTAGCGCATTTGTCAGTATGAAAAAGATTTTTCTTGCAGTGGGTTTGAGACTCGGTTGTTGTTCCTCGAATACTTCTGTTTGGTTTGTGTCCCAACTAATTGTTGTGATTTTTTGCATTTGTCTACCTATCTGTTATTTTGTCTGTGTTTAACTTTTTTTTTTCTTATAACCTCCCAAGATAAGCAAACCTATAATGCTGTGACGCCCCGAGATGATTGTAGTACCGACCCATTTGTCAAGCCCTGAAAGGTAATCGTGACTACTTCAAATAGCCTATAGCAAGATGTGATAGTATCCCATCGGGCATTAGGGGTTATGGTTGAGACTTGAACTAGGGACCATCCATTTAACAGCGGAGCCTTGTTAAATACTCGTAAACCTTTTGTTAAGCCTGTTAAAGGTGTCCAAAAACTAATGGTGGGTTCCACATCAATCTAACGAACATCAGCGTGACTATTAGAAAGGTAAGTTGAGGGAGATACTTACCATCTTATTGGACACTGCGTAGCTTTGACAACACTACATTCGAAAAGGTGTTTATCGCACTCTAGTATAATGGATCATTGCCATGATAACAAGCAGATTGTCAATCCTTAGCGGCACGCTCTGTCGTGTACTGCTCCTATCAATGTGTCTCAGCTCTGGTTAACTCTTTCCAATTGTCGAGACTCCTCTTCAATTGTCCTTCAGTTTGTAGTTCGTAATTTTATGCGCTAGCACGGAAACGTTGTGTCGCATAGTCAACATGTTTGATGTAGGTTGTAAGACTCTATTCCATTACTTCACACCTAACATGTACTCTAAAGAATGTCACTTATCAGCACCAAAAAGTACGAATAATTTTGATAGTATACTACCTTGTCGGATACCTTTTTGAATCTCAAATTTCTAAATAGGTTTGCACAGTAATAGGTGCTGATACATGCTGCTATTGTGTTTGATGATGATAAATCTACTGTCGTCAGCGGGAGCAACTTATCGTGAGTCTGTTAGAGAATGTAATCCATCCAAAGTAGTGAGGCTGTTCACCTTATCTAAGCTGTTTTATACTCATTTGCATCCGTTAATTACCATCTGGTAAAGTTTCTTCAGAAGATCCTGCCAAGCACTCAAGCGAGAGGTATGGCAGACCTTCTGGCCCCAATCCAGCGAGGTGGACCATTCAATATGATGGAATAGAGTTGAGTCATGTTTATTTTGTTGCCCTAGCTCATCATTCTGACTTCAATAAAACCGATGACCCATCATATCATCGTCTAACTCTTACAAAATAATGATTAGATCATACACGGCTATAAGGAAGTGCATGTTCGAACTGTTCTTAAAAGTCGATAAATGTCAGTCGTTAAAGGTGTGTCATACTCGTATCTGCATCTGACATCAGTTATAATGAAACTTTACTACCAGTTACTAAGTTTTATCTACGAGTATCTTTTCTAATGACCAGGGTGTGTTGTGTACTTTTGAAAATAAATACATCACATTTTTATGACCAGAAGATTCTCCATTTGAAATTACGGAAACGCAACGATTCCTGTTCCTCCACTCTACTAACCTATTTCCCATGGGTTCAGAACAGGATCTACTTGTGTCGTACGAGTAGAAAAAAAAAAATACATGTTCCACAAGAAATACAAAAATAGAAACCGCGCGCAGGACCTGTGTAGCTTTACACTTGTTTTCGATGTCAAATGATCCTCATCACCACCACCACAGCAGTCGCAAACAGGATTACTCTACAACTGGTAGATATCATCATCAACATTGTTGTCATCGGTAAATCCTGTTTTTTTCTTTTTTTGTGTTGCCTCCTCGATTCGTGTTTATCTGGATTCATAATTCAAGCACTACTCGCATTGTTGTGGTGAGGCTTCTTCGTGAACTTTTCGGTTATGCATAGACTTTGTTTATTTGAAGACTGATCGTGAGCTCGTCTCCATGTAAACAAACAATAAACAGCCAACTAGATTATCCGCAGAGAGCCAGAGCAACAGTGGAGTATATAGTTGATTGAACTTCTGAACCTGATTGACAACAATGTGCGTTTCAGTCAAGAGAGATGAAAAACCCGACCCGACAACAACAACCCACCCTTTGCCGGTTATAAAAGTGAGCCTGCTTCATAGTTTTGCCGCCAATTTGACAGCAATACGAGGTGGAAAAATAAAAATAAAATTATTATTAGACATCATTAAGGTGTAAAGTCACACGAGATACACGAGAAACCTGATCGATGCGGGCGAGAGAACCTTTTGCGCTCTCTGGCCAAACTTGCGCGATATGACCGAGTGTGTACGTTCGGTGCTACTTTTGTTACACGGTGTATCTTGACTTTGACTGTCGGTGTTTAACCAGATATCGACATCTGTGACAGGCGGGCTTCACTCATTCTTGAAGTTCATTCAGTGATTTTGTGTACTGCAGGAGTATGTATCTGGTTCATCTTCAAAGTCACCATAGATACAATGGCGCCTACCCCCCCCCTCTCTCTCTCTCTCGTACAGTGTCTCACACTCTTGGTGTATCTTGCTAAACAGGAAAATCCAATTTTGGCCATGCAGCCAGCACACACGCCACCTACAAAAGAGATTCTGGTTTTGGGCCAGTTTTGGTTGTTTTTTGTATCTCGATCGTGTATCTTTTCGGAGCTGGAATTGTTTTGACAGATTTTTTTTTTGTTTGGTGTGTGCCACCGGTCAACTGATGAAGATGTTCACCGTCACCACATGGTTGGGGCTGCTATTAAAGGTGTGAATCCGGAGTGGGCTACCGTTTTTACGAGTATTTTTTGTTGTACTAATGGAAAGAGGAGCAGCAGCGCAACGCGTTTTTTCGATATCACGACGATGATGGTGATTTGAGAAAATGGACGACTACGGCGACGTATTGAGCGAAATAATGAGAAGAGAAAACCTGCTTTTGTTAAATACGGGAAAAAGGTGGAAACTGGTATCGGCATGTGGTAGTTGACGACCGGTCCCCGGAATGTTGCTGTTTTGTGTTTATCTTACCTGTTGCTTGCCACATTGTTGTCGACGGTGCTGCACATCTGATTTCGCATTGAGATAGGTTATGATTTATTAGTTTTAAATACCCGTTGCTCTAGCTGCCATCTTCGTCGTCGTTGTCGTTGATCGGTGTGGTTGGCTCATTGTTATTGACAGCACGCTGCTTAGCCGCTTAGCCGTACTTAGGCAGTTAGTGGCTGGTAAAGAGACACAACCGCCGCCATGAGTGCAATGAACCTCCTCGTGTTGATATGGGTGTTGATATTCTTGTTTTTTGTTTTTTTTTTTTGTTTGTCTTTTGTCTGGGGCGGTCGTCACTATGTCTGTCTATTGGCAGAGAGAGAGCCCTGATTGGGGGTAAATACACAAGTAACAACTCTAACAAGTGACAAGTGATGTTGAGTTGTTCGGCGGTGTCAAGTTGTGTGTGATTCTTTGCGGCCAAAAATGGTTGGGCGAGAGACATGAGTTGAAGATTAGTCGAATCGGGAGCAGTCGAGTGTGGTAGACAAGCTGACGAGGTTCAGATTAGGGATGAGAGTAGATTGATTTGGAAGCGACAGGCAGCGGTTCTTTGATTTGTGACTGTGTTCAATGTGTCATTGGGGCCATATTTGGCGATTGGCGCGGTCTTCGCGCTTGGCGGGCATTTATTTGAAATTAATTGGGTGAAACGTTTGAACAGAAACAAGCGATTTACTGGCAAGTTGAGTGCTTGTAATTGATAGCATTAAACTGTTGTCATCCCAGAGGGTTAGAATGCAACTATGGTGACAACAATTTTGGGCATAATATGTGTTATTAGGGGTTTTTAGCTGAATAATTGGTTCAGATACAATTTAAGAGCCAGTAGTTAAAGTTTTTTGATAGAAAGTATTGGTGAATTGAGATATGTACGTAGTCAGCTCTCTGCCATGCCACTCCATGAGTATTATTCCAGAAGCCTTTGGAGTATTTTATGGAAACATGATGCGTTCATTGAGTATTGAGTGAAACTTGCTGATAAAAATAAAACAATTAGTCCTCGGACTTTTCAAATTCCTTCGAAGAGAACATTTGCCCACCAGACTACAAGAAAAAAAAATCAAAATTAGAAGTCAATAAGTTCCCAGAATGGCTTCAATGTATGGGACAGGTCCACTTTCGTACTTGTACAGTTGCAGAAGTACTCAAAGCTCTTAACATACACAAATCCGCTGGTCCAGATGGTACGAGTATCCCCCCTATAGTTTTAAAGAGGTGTTCTTCTACGCTGGCAAAACCTCTGCGTAAGCTTTTCTGTCTAATGACCAGCAGTATGGTTTTTGTAGCAACAGGTCCACTGGTGATTTGATGGCATATCTTACTGAGAACTGGGACCAATCCCTTTATCACTTCGGCGAAACTAAGATGGTTGCGCTTGATATTTCAAAGGCATTTGACAGAGTTTGGCATCAGGCTCTTTTGTCGAAAATGCGTGCATATGGCGTCGATGAGTCTCTTCTTCAATGGCTTAGAAATTACCTTTCGGGGCGTTCAATACAAATTGTCTTGGATAGCTTCAAGTCTGCAATTCACCAAATAAATGCTGGTGTTCCCCAAGGCTCTGTTTTGTCTCCGACTCTCTTTCTTATTTTTATAAATGATCTCTTGTCTGCAACTTCTAATCCAATCTATTCTTTCGCTGATGACAGTGCCCTCAGTTATTCATATTCGTCCTTGTTCTACGACCGTGGAAACATATGTTAAACACATTAAATTCTGACCTGGAAGCATAATCAAATGGGGTTCAACCAACAGAGTGGAATTTAATGCTTCCAAAAGACAATGCTGTCTTCTGTCTCTCAAGCGAAACCAAAACCCTCAACCATTATCCGTGGATGGTACTTGCATCATTGAAACCGAAAGACTTGCCATTCTTGGTATGTGTATTAATAACCATCTTCGATGGAACGATCACATATTCGATTGCAAGAAATCTTTTACCCCGTCTGCTCTGGCCTCAATTTATAAGGCATTCATCTGCCCTACGCTGGAATATAACGCCCATATCTGGTCTGGTGCACCCAAGACCGTTCTGCACATACTAGACATGGTAGAGAATAACGCGTTAAAACTTATAGGTGATAGAGACACTGTGAACTCCATACATTCACTTGAACATCGAAGAAATGTCTCGTATCTCTCCCTATTTAATCGCTTTTTTCGTAAATAATGCTCCAGCGAAATAGCCAGTTGCATTCCTCCCCTTCAAAATTTCACCCGCAATACGCGACATGCTTCGAATGCACATCAGTTCACCCTAAAGCCCAATTTCGGTCGTACTGTCAAATATATGGATTCATTTATAAGCCCAACGACACGAATGTGGAATGATCTACCAGGCTCTGTGTTCCCCCATCACTACAACCTTCAAACATTTCAAGCCAACGTGCACAGGCTTCTCCTCTGTTCCCCTTTCCCATTTTCCTAAACGCCCGTGCCCTGAAACAGTTTAAGGGTATTCATACTCCCTTTGGCGCGCTCAGTTTATAAAAAAAAAGATGAGGCGGTACGTACTTTCGTCAGATTTAACCTATGATTTGTTTCTAAGCTAAGCTGTAAAAGCTGAGGTCTACAAACATCTACCCGGAACCAGTGGTGGAAATGCGCCTCGTCGCTCATAATGATTTTCTTCCGATGTTCATGAGAGCTTGGCTGTAATTTACATGCGAGTGGTGGTCTGCAGGTAATAGCTGAAGCACTGTTTATACTTTCATCTCCAAGTCTTTCACCAAAATTCGCTGTAAAGACCGTATATTGATGCCTAATTGCGTCTTGGACAACTTCAGCTATAGCAGAGGTAATTTCGAACAAATGGCTGCTTCGGGATCGGCCACGTCTGAACTGTCCCGTGTTGGGCCAGCCTCCACGAGGCGGGCGACTAAACGCCGCAGTCTATACCCAGTTGGTGCTACACGACCAAATTCACGTTTAGTCAAAACTACCGACCGAAGAGTATAGTAATCCATGGTTTGTCTACGTGTACTCTGCTTCTGTTTACTTGACAAATGTCAAAGTTGCGATGACATAAGACGCCATTTGCAAAAATAAGAACATCTTCCGATAGTGTGATGACTTTTGCGCCACCTTGCATTATTTCTTCTAATTATTTTCCGTTCACCAGTTATGTGCTACTTTTGTTGTTCAAATGTTACAGGCACACTGACGAACAGACAGACACCGTGTTGTTTTATCAATTAGGTACGCTCGTTCCCATAAGATAAGTACAAGGTGGGGCAAAAGTAATGTCATCAGGTGAATTGGCTGCCATTTTGTTAGAAATGAGAAAAATTGGGCTCTGTTTTCATGAAAAGTTTGCAAGGTTTCCCGTTTGTTGTTGTAAACGCGAGATTTCAGAAAGGCTCACAGGAAGAAGTCTGAGGCCATCAGGTCTGGCGACATGGCCGGCCAGTTCAAATCGCCAAAATGAGAGATCACACGGCCCGGAAATTGGTGATCCAAAATCTCCATCGTTGCCTGAGCTGTGTGAGCGGTTGCTTCGTCCTGTTGGAACCAACAATGCTCGAGACCCAATTCAGCAACTTGCAGCAAAAAAATCTCGTTTAACATCTATCTGTAGCGCTCACCAGTTACGGTGGTGCCGTCGGCGTCCGCAAAAAATAAGGGCCAACCCTACTACTGCGCTACTGCATCTACCCCGGATCAAAAGGGATCGGCGAGGGAGCTGTCTCTAGTAACCACCAAAATTCCTGGTGCTGCTTCTTCACATCTTTAATATCGCGTCCCGATACCGATCTACTGAATCGGAAACGCTCCTCAGTGCTCTGTGCGACGTCTCAGCTGTAGTTGAGCCGCCTGTCCATAGTTGTCCGGGCAACGTGGAAGATTAATGGCACCGCTGAACTATCCTGGATCAACCTGCCTGATCGAAATAGAGGAATGCTTCTGGGGAGACAAAGCCATTAAGGCGCACCCTCTCATGGTACCTATGGTTGGTGCAATAAGCCCCGAAGACCAGGTTATTCATCGAGGTCATTGTTCTTGCAATGTGCCTTCGAGTCATCTTAACCAGGAAATTGTCCACTCTTATCAGATTCGCCCTGTTGTATAGAATTTTATGTACTGAGACTCTGGTGTTTTGCACAAGTGAAGGCAAGCCCGAATCAAACACCCGAATCTTTTCCATTCTACTTGTCCCTATGTTGAACCACACTGGCCGAATGAGGGCCGTGTAGCAGATTACCTTTACCCTTGCATCGAGTTGCTTGCTATAAAAAAGTCTCTTTGTAAGGGCCAATGCAGCTCAGGCTTTGGCCAAAGCGGCATCTTCATGTTCGTTAAAATATAGATATTGGTCTAGCCGAAGTTCAAGGTATCTGACCACGTTTTGACACGCAAGTGGACGCCCATGGTCCAATTATAGAGAAGTTTTGCCAATTCTTTCTGGTATCCCTAGAGGATAGAGACAACGGCGTTCTGAATAGAATGGTTTCCGACTTCTGAAGGTTGATGACGAAAACTTGGCAAACAATGCCATCGTCAATGAAAGGGTTCACCCCCCGTCGGATATCCAATGGAACAAAAGCAAGAACCAACGCACGGGGGCCTGCCTGATTGACTTGGAGAAGACCTTCGATACCGTATGGTTAGAAGGGCAAATTGAGCAGGTTGGGCAAACCACTGCTGTACATGTTGCTTAATATGATTACCAGTAGAAAGTTCGTTGTGAAAAATGGCAATGTGACTTCTGCTGGGACGTTCGAAATTAAAAATGGTCTGCAACAGGGTGCGCTTAATTCGCCGATACTTTTCAATGTTTACACGGCTGATCTGATAGGATCACTTCAGCACGCAATGGCGTACGCAGACGATTTGATTGCGTACAGATCAGGACCTAAGATCGACGTCATTGCAACACTCTTGCAAAGTGACTTCAATAAGATTCAGCGATATTACGGCGACTGGAAGGGCCAACACTTTGAAGAGATGCAATGGCTCTTCGAGCATTTCATGTCGATTCCCCGTGTCCCAGAAACGCAAATTTTGTTTATTCACATACATAACCACCTAGTTTCGTCGCTCATTATGATTTTGGATACGAAATCATCCTCTTCTTGCACCAGGTTTAACAGAGCGTGGGAGTAAGTTACCTCACTTGACGGTTAGCAGGCAGCAATTGGTGAACGGTTTATAAGGGAACATCTTCAGGTCTTTCACCAAAATTCGACGCATCGAAAGTCTGCTGATGGCAAATTGTGTGCATCGTTGTCTCTCTCGGACATTATCGGCCACAGAAGGCCAGCCACTTCTTGCGACATTACTAGTGGACCCAGTTTGCATGAGACACTCAGCCAAACGCCTAATTGTTCGCGCACATGGTGCAGGACGACGAGGCAAACGACCACCACCACCTTCTATATAAACCTTAATAACATGGACCGCCTTAAAAAGTGTATCCACCCTAAAAGTTTGTGTGATAATAAACTCATTTGTGATCACACCAACCATAAACTCCACATGTAATTAAATGAATAAAATACCCATAATCGAGTCCGCATTCACCCGGCCTTTCTCATTTTCTGAGAGAAAAAACTGATTTAAATTGCGCACCTCCTAAAGCCCAGCATGTGAAATTTAATTAAATCCGATTGCACGATCATCGCTCGATGCACACAACATGATCACTTTACAGCGAAAGCAATGCAACGCACACAGTGCAATCAGCAACCAACACAGTCGCTCCATTAACCGATTATGGACCACTGATCGCCGGCATTCCTCCAAAATTACATCCTGTCGTTAAATAGAAAGGGAGGCGCTGCACTGCGCGCACTCGTGAGCTTATCAAAATATTGAAATCGCTAAATAAATTAAGGACACTTTTCCGGAAGACCTTCTTTTTTATTTCGCTCCCTTTTGGCGTGTACATCTTCTCGTTCTCTTTCGAGACATCTTCATTAAGAGATGTATCTCTCTGTACACAGATTCCCCGCATTATCTCAAATTCATATCGCTTGACCAATCTCATCTCGGAGATACAACATGCATGCCTACATTGTACTTTTGACATTTGCCAGCAGAGAAAGATACACAGTCACTCGTGCGGATATTAAAACTAAGTTTAAACTATAAAAATATCTTTGCTGTGGGTAGGCTGCAACAGCAGCCGTTTTACGGCGATGCAATGCAATCTGAAATGGTTTATTGCACTTTATCTACACAATTTTGCGATTTTTATTTTGGCCTCAGTGAACAATTCTTTTGCAAGTTGTACGAGTATGTAGGGTCCGTACGAGTATGGTGCTAGTGGCAGGAGCTTGCATGCTGATCCTAATGTACAGAGTGTGCGGACCATTCCAATAAAGTCTGGTTTAAATGTGGCAATTAGTTTGAATTGACTTTATGCATGCTCACTTTATATTGGTTACAGGAAATTGCAGAGTTTTACCTCCTTTTTTCTATGCAATCGCGACCACATAGGGTGTGCTACGTTTGTGTGGTCATTTGCACAACGGGGGAACTAGGAAATGTAAACGATGTAAACAGCGTCAAAAATTGTTTACCAATCCCGTCATTATTTGGTGATTACCGGAGTAAATTGAAATAAGATACGACAGAGAACTGACTAAGAAAGTTTCCGAGCTGTTAAAGATTATTAAATTGTTGCCTCAAAAAGTCTAACGCAACCTTCCTAGTCAAACATATGTGCAGCTATTGTCGCGGTAAAATGATGGCGTTGTGCTAAAGGGTGTCCCAAAATTCACGCAAGAAGTAATTCTGATAGATAAGACAGACAGAAAATTTGTAAAGGTTTTATTGATTCATAAAGTATACAGTACAGGGCTATGTATGGAATAGCATATCGGGTAAATAGCCTGCATGGCTTTGCTGGCACATACGCACTCTTGAATGGTCTGATGATGCCTTCAGCCCAAAATCCGCACCAAACAGTGACACGTTGTGGATGCATTTGTTTCTCAACGATCACTCGTGGATTTTTTCACCCAAATTCTACAATTTTGACGATTAACAGAGCCATCAAGATGGAAATGAGCCTCATCGCTGAAGATGATTTTGTTTAAAAAAAATCAGCATCCACTTCCGTAATCCATTCAACGAACTCTCTTCGCTCTGCGTGGTCAGTAGGCTTCAGTTCTTGAGTCAATTGCACTTTGTATGTATGAAGATGCAAATCTTTCGTGAGACTACGATATAGAGAGCTTCTTGAAATGTCCAATTCTTGACCACGGTGCCGAATTGATGTTTCTGGACTCTCAACAACACCCTCACGAGATCACTAATTGATCCAGTCTCCCTGAATTTTTGAATTAATCTCTTCACAGTTCATGAAGTTAAATCACTATTCCGACCATATTTTGTACGAAAATTGCGAACTGTAGCTACCAAACGTTCATTATTTTTAAAATATTGCTCAACAATGAAAACGCGTTGTTCTTTCGTGTAGCTCCATTTTTAATAACCCCGAACTGTCAGTTGTCACGCTATCTCTTTTTTTTTTTTTTTGGTTGGCAACACTTTACCGCACTATTGGCGCAAAATTCAAATCTTGCTTGAATTTTGGGACATGAAAATCTGCGAATCGGAGTGCAGTTCAACAGGGTTGTACTGAAAATTCTAAAATGCCTAGGTAATGTGGATTTTTTGCAAGTTGATAAGGTATCATAGATAATTTTGCCACACCGTGTTGGAGTGGACTGTAACGAGGAGGCCAACAGACTGGTAAAAGGAGCGGTAGTCCCGTTTGTAGGATCAGAACCCGTGGTACGACTGGTCCTTTCATATGGATTACTGGCTCGCGCTAATCAAACATCTGCGAGAACTGCGGCCATAGGTACCATAAATCCATTGCGATCATAGTCTATGGACGCGCTTACAGTATAGTAAGTATGACGACTGGACTGCCTTGACGTATGTCCAAAGCAACATACTCAATTCTCTTCCACAAGAAGTGATAACATCTTCAATAGACTACCTCCCCCCACCCCCAGACTGGTCTTCGCTCTATGTATTCCAAACCAGAGTGGAATTAAAAACGGGAAGGTTCTGAGAGACTATGATAGCTCAATATTTTCTCGGAAACCCTGGAGATCTCAAAGTCCCTTAGATTAGCGAACTTCGCCAGCGTCTTTCAAATGTACGAGCAAATGTTAGCAATCATTGAAACATGTCATGTGTGGAATGAACTCGCATGTGTAAATCTGAGTACCTGGTCATAGGGCCAGAGAACAGGCTGATGAACTACCAAGGTTGGATCTGTCCCTAACGTCTCCTTATTGGAAAGAGTTTATACTCCGATTGCAGCAGTTAAAGGAAGAATGTTCAGGCACTATTTAAGAAGAAACCAACAAAAGTGGAGTAGGCTAGATACCTGCGTCATATCCAGGACAATCTGGCCTACATACAACCTTAACAGAACAAGCAAACTTCTCAACGCTACCCGCATAGACATTTCTCGTGTTGTGGCAATATATACGGGTCATTGGACAATAAGAAACCACGCTACAGCTGAACTTTAACATTCACCGCCGTTGTTGCAAGGAAGAGAACGAGGAAGAAACCCTTGACCACTTCCTTTTCAAATGCCCTTCTATAACTAAAGCAAGTCACCGTGCACAGGGTAAACATATGCTTAACAACCTAAATGAACTTTTGGAGATATCTCAATAAAATAAAATACTGACCTGCTGCTCCTCCGAAAATCCGTAGGCTCGATCTGAGACCCTTAGGTCTTCCTCCTAATCGTCAAACACCCGTTCCACTCACCAAAAGCAACGTATCACAAGAGTTATGGTAACAAAACGGCACTCTATAGTACTAATTGAGTCTTGGCTATGTTAGATTGAAACCACCAGCTTTCAGCTTCTGCAGGATTAGGTATGTGGATATGGTATGACAGTCTCATAAAAAAAAAAAAATAATTCTTTTGGATAGATGATTGGAAGATATCTTTTATCTAACGATTGGAGCTGTACACCCGTACTGATACCACACGAAGCAGCTGCGACTGAGATTATTTGCTGAAGATACTATTTTCGAGATCAATGTCAGGACGTCGAACGCAGCTTTTACTTTTCTGATCATATTTGCTGCCTATATCAACATCAGTGACCATCGGCCGAAGTTTGGAAAGCAAATGATGTTGACTTGGCCGTACCTAAACGTATCCTCAACTTTGGCTTCTGAACTGTGGATAATTTTCTGCAAATAAACTATTCAATTGGAACCAAGTCCACTACATCGGCGTCAGTAGTGGATTATCAATAACTGACACAATGCACACAAAAAGCAGATTCGTGCTGAGAATTGCTGGTAACCAGGTCAATCAAGTTGTTTCAGATAAGATGTCATGGTCTATTGTATTTAGGGACTATTCTTACGTAGCACTCTCGCAGGTAATATTTATAAACTGTCCAGGGATACCTCTCCTGCAGAGAGCACACGAGGTAGACATACTAGTCACCAATAAAGTACAAATGAAGCGGAACAGAAGTACACCTGTCTGTTCTAGGTATTCCTTGACTCGTTTCAGAATTGCTCTAGTCTTTGTTTTGGCATAGTCATTGTTCGGATACTCCTTTTGGGAAGTTTCCTTCTTCATCCTTTTTTTAGTTCTTTTGAGTGAATTTCAAAGGTTTGTCGATATATTTGACGCTGCTTTCACTTTATTTCACTTGAAGGCTTTGATGTCACTATTAATGTCTCAATGCTGATGGGATGCTCGGACATATTTCATAACTGGTTGATATTCTCCTTTGAGCTATCGTCTCAACACGACACGAAATAATTTTATCTTCTCAGCTGATCCTTATCCAAAACTAGCAAGGAATCGTCTGTTTGGAATGCTCACCGTCTATCAGCTTCCTTTTGTCTCGAATTGTAGAGCAAGAGCACTGCTATGCGCTATACTTTTCATGCTGTACCCACTATCTCTACTACCGAGATAGATACATTTCGTGCTTCAAGTGAAATAATTTATTCGATCCGTTTCTAGCCGTGATGTGCTATAATGGTTCGGCTTTACACCACCTAAACTTAGGGCTCGGAATCAGCAAAAAAAGGAATAAGTGGGAAATTTGCGTCTAGATATTGAATAGGACTAAAGTTCTTCTCTCAATATTTCCAATTTACACCACACATGATGTCACAATGTGAAAATTATATTTTAAAGCTTCGACGAGGATTTTGGTTAAAAATTTGCTGGAAATAAAGAAAGGGCTAGATTTTCCCGAAAGAGAATTTAGGTCCAATGCTAATTTATGTCCGGTTGTCCTGAGCTGCTGATTGTTTTTGGCTAGATAGTCCCTGCTTTGAAGCAGGCAGCTTCAGACTCCTGAGAGAAATAATGGTGCTTTACAACATGTGCTTAGAGCAAGGAGAAATACCAAAGTTATGGAGAAACTCTTGTATCTATCTAATCCACAAAAAAAGAGATATAACAAATTTGGACAACTACAGACCGATAAGCCTCCTTCCACACCTCTACAAACTGTTGACAAAGATCGTTACAAAAAGAATAGAACCAACCACGGGAACAAGCTAGCTTCAGGAGGGTCTTCAATACGAATGATCATCTGTAAAGGTAGTAATAGAAAAATCAATCGAATACAACCGGCCACTGGTCCTAACATTTGTAGACTCCCAAAAAGACTTCGAATAATGGAAACGCTGCTAAAGCAATGTAGGATAGACGGAAGATATCTCTAACTGTGGTACTACACGAAAAATCAAATAAGTACCAAATAGGAAGAGGAATTAGACAAGGAGACACTATATCACCGAAGCTCTTTACAGCGGTTCTGAAATACGCCTTCAAAAACCTGCAATGGGAAGAGAAGGGCATCAATATTGACCTCAGTCACCTCCGCTTCGCGGATGACATTGTTATCATGACTGATCACCTCAAAGATGCTAAACTGATGCTAGATGAACTCGGAGTAGCTTCAAAAATTGTCGGCCTAAACATCAACTTCACGAAAACGAAATTCATGACCAACTTAGTACCTAATGAAAACCTGAAGACAGCAGACGGAATGAAGACCGAGCAGGTGTTCGAATATAAACTCACGAAATCCAACGTCGTATCGGACTACGTTGGGCAGCCTTCGGTAAAATGAAAAAATGTACTAAGAAGCGATATAGCCATGCGTCTGAAAAGAAAAGTGTTCGAGCAATGCATAATGCCAGCTATCACATACGGTGCGGAGACCTTAACAAGATATACTATCATCAAGCTCAAAGAGCGATGCTGAGAATAAGGGACCGAGTAAGAAACGAGGAAGTCCGAAGAAGAACACGAGTATCTGATGTAACTATACAAATTGCAAAAGCGGAGTGGACATGTTTCGAGAACAACAAACAATAGATGGACAAAACAACTCCTAGAATGAAGGCCAAGAGAAGACCTGAGAAACAGAGGAACACCACCATTTCGATGGAGTGACGATATAAAGAGAGTAGGAACAGAAAATTAGGTCCGTGTAGCACAAAACAGGACAGAATGGAAAAATTTAGATGAGACCTACGTCCAACTTTGGACACAACAGGCTACGAGTACATGATGATGATGATGAGTCCCTGCTTTGAACCACACTTGTATCCGACATCTTTTGATTCTGACTGGAATAGGCAGAAAATGATGCCAGTCATGCCCTTGCCTAGTAGACTTAAGGGGCCTATCAATCCTAAAACTCTGTAGCAGATCAACGGTATTTACTCGTATTCCATAAAATTTGCCAACTTTCCACTGAATCCCAAAATCTCCATAGGGTATGGTGTGGCAAGTTTCCCATAATTCTCAGCTGCTCCATATGCATTCCCCTGGATATCCCTTACCGACCGTTAAAAATTCAAAACTCAACCCAATCGATACTGCCGCAGGACACAAAACAGCACAATCACCGATCTACCAATCTAGAGCCTGCGCAAAACATTGGCCAAAAAAACATTAAAACTTATGGGTGAAATAAAATGGACATGTTGTTGGAGGCAGCCAGCCCATAACACGTACTCGACAACAACAAACTATAAACAATTAGTGTGCGAACGTGAGGCGCACCAGTGTAGGTGATGTAAGCATTTGGTTTGACGATTATTGCACTTGCACGTTACTAAATAACGCTGTGGAATAAAAATTTATTAAAACAATTTAACTTTGTTTCGTAGTTTCGTAGCTGCTGCTGCCGATGCTACTTCTGCCGGCACTGCAACATCTATTGCTGTGGATACCAATAATTAGTCCGTGATTACCTGCGGACATGTTATACACGTTGCGAATAAAGTTTTAACTCGAAATGCCTTAAACATTGTTATTATGTGCTATTGTGGGGGAGGAATGCACATTGCACGAATATGAATTTTAATTATCAAAAGGAAAAATTAGCCATGTGCCGCCTACATACGCGCTAACGGGCGTTTGATTAATGCATTAGCATACTTGTTAGTTGGGGTGAAAAAAAAATGTGCACACACATTGTTGCGATAAAAGTTGTTGAAATAAAGATGTTAGCTATCCGTAGATGGGTTTTTTTTTTTATTATTGATGAGTGAGTCTGTTTGAAGGACGTCTACATTGTCGATGAATGTACACAACTAATGTGAAAATTGTTATCCTCTTGGTTGACCTCTCAGGTTAAATGGAAATCAATATATGGTTATGCGGGTTTGCTTCGGGTTAAAGTCGTATTTTTCCCACATGGTGGGATTGTCGTGCCTGCTTTGATACACACTTATATAAATCGGACATAGGAAGAATTTACAACTCCCGGATCACTTTTGGGGGTACACGCCAGTCGTCAAAGATTTTCTTTCGGAAATAATTCCCATAAAGCGTGAAATAGTCTTAATCGGTTCATTGTAAGTTCGTAATCAGGATTCTCGTGAATAACTCGATCAACGTCACGAACAAAAATGTTAAAACCTTCGACATTCTTTGACTAATTACATGGAATCCCATGGCTTCTACTTTTTTTTTTACTTGAGTAGTCCTTTTTTTGTGCATTGGGAGGTGGGAATCTTTCAAAGACGAAACTGAGCCCGTACTCAGTAATAGTGTGGGATTTCCACCCACTAAACCCATCCCACCTCCTACTCCTGGTCCTCGCACTGCCTTACATACTCGGCTCATTCGTGTTGGCAGCCGTCTGCGCGACGTTTCGATGTCGCTCCTGTCTTCATTGTTCTTTCATGATGGTAGCCACAGTTTCGCTTACTGCTTCCCAAGCTTCTTGCGTGCTCGTCATCTGTCTGGTGTTAAGTCCACACCCAGCCTGTTCGACAGCAAGTTAAGTTCTTCGTGATATCATGCACAATGGAGCACTGCTTCCGACTGCTTCCGTGCACGTTGGGCAATAAGGGTTGTCTCGTGTCCAAATCTATGGAGGTAAGCTTTGGAACATCCATGACCAGTAAGCATTTGCGTCCATGCTTCCTATTGATCCAAGGGTCTGTATTCGGGATCAATGTCTGCGTCCATCTGCCTTTGTCAGAAAAGTTCCATCTCTCTTGCAATTCTTCGAGGCTTATTCTTGACGATATTTCGGGGTCACCTTGACTTATCGCTATTGACACGATTGTCCTATTGGCACGATATTTCTGTTCGGCTTCTTTAACGAGGAGGTCTATTGGCACCATTCCAGCAACTACGTATGCCGCGTCGTAGGAGGTTGTTCGAAAGGCACTGCATACTATCAAGACATTGTGTTGACATTGTGTTGCTTAAAAGTCAACCTTGCATCTGTAGTAACGCCAAGGTACTTCAGCTCTGGTTTGGAAACTACAACGTGATCGCCCACGGTTACTCTTATAGCCCCCATAACTCGCCTGCTGCTGATGAGCACTACCTCGGCCTTTTCCTCTGCTAGTTTTAGGTCCATGCTTACTAGCCAGTCCTGTACCATCCCGATAGCTTTATTACAGTCATGCTCCAACTCCTCAAGCAATTTGGTCACTACAACGATCGCTATGTCGTCGGTGAAGCCAATTATTTTCGAGGACCTCGGGATTCGAAGTCTGAGGACGCCGTCGTACATTAGATTCCACAGTAGTGGACCTAGTACGGAGCCTTGGGGGACACCGCCTGAGACGTTATACTGCCTCATTCCGTCGTCGGTACAATAGTACAATAGTATTTTATTTCTAAAATAGTTAGCCATTATTTTCTGCAGGTAGTCTGGTACTTTCTTGGCGGTAAGTGCTCGCAGAATGTTACTCTAATTTGCGGTGTTGAAGGCGTTTTTAATATCCAGAGTTATGATTGCGCAGTACTGTTTACTTCCGCCCTTCCATCATCTTCCTTCGATGGTTTTTTTCGCTGTTTTTACGACTTCGTCGATGGCATCAATCGTAGAGCGTGCCTTACGGAAGCTGTACTGGTGGTCTGCGGGGCCTCCCGCTTGATCGATCGCGCTTTCCAATCTGTCACTTATTATGCCCATGGTGTCCAGCATACTTAGAGGCCTATACGATGAGGGAGCCTGTGGTGGTTTATTACCTTTTGGTAAGAGGACAAGTCTTTGCTTCTTCCACTGATCGGGGAATACTTCTTCCTTGAGGCAGGCATTGTATACGTCTGCAAAGATGTGTGAGCGCCAATTAATTGCTACTTTTAATGCAATGTTTGGGATTCCATCAACACCAGGTGCTTTTTGATCCTTGATGTTTTTGCAGACTTGTAGGACTTCTGCTGCTGTGACTAGAGGTAACGCCCCCGTCGTGGTTTTCATCTCCGTTTGTTGTGGAACAGCGACCACGCTTTTGAGAAACTCTGAGGACGTTGGCGAGGGTTTTCTGTCACCCTTCAACGGGTTTTGATTGGCTTCGTTGCACAGTTATTCGAAGCTTCTCTTTTTACTATTTTTGCTATTTTTCCGTTTCTTTCGTTTTCCGTTTCCCGGAACGCTAGTAGTCCTATCGTAGTTTAATTACCTGCAGTGGAATGACATGTACTAATGTATAAGAAGACAACTTTTTATTTCGTGAACTTTTGGGAAATTCATTGACTTCTCGCGGCTCTAACTCTAAAACGATCCATTTTACGAAAAAATGGTTGAGACATTTTTTGTAGAAAATTTCACTCTGGACAATAAATTTCTTAATATTTTTCTTCGTGAAATTGACGATTAGCGAGATATTCGCGAAAATCTAATTTGTTCGCCTTTTCCAAGATGGCGGACACACACCTCCCAAGAGGCGGACAAATTGTTTGTTGGGGTCTTTTTTAGTCTCTTATTCCTTGCTTAATAGTGGTTGGAAAAATATTGATTTTATTCGTTTATGGTTTTTGGTTGCTGTTCCCCGCTTGGGCTCAAACCTGAACAGTTGAAGTTACAAGCAAACACACTACACCCTGACCACCATTAAAAAGTCCTTACTTAAAGTTTTAAGAATGAATTACACAAAATAGCTCCCGCAATTGAGTAGGACAGACTTTCTATTTGCAGCAAGATTCCGAAAGGCTAGACATTGCTTAATCAATTTGCTGCGAATAGCATAGAGTTAGATGCTCTGTGGCCTAAAAAATGTATTGTGTCCCCTTCTGGTATACTGTAGATGGAAGCACCCTCTAGTCCAGTTAACAGTCTTTTGCGAGTCGCCTTCAATTCATCTGTGTACCCTTTGTTTTCTAAGCCTCGCTTTCTGAGATGTATTTGGAACTTACAATGCCCCGTGAGGAAGCTCGTAAGTATTCGCAGTTTATCTATTCTTAAACCTTTTCCGGTTGAAATGTGATCTTTCTTGATCTAGTTTTTGAAGCTCTAAAAAGAGGTTAGGTATTGGATTTCATTCTCTCTTCGTAGATCTTTTCGGTTGATGTGTTCAACCACCCTGCAATAGGCGTGTTGCCCTGTCCACTTTCGTCATTGTGTTCCTAGTTTCCGTCCACCTCAACGTGGTCTGCTACCCAATAAAGAGTGAAGTCGTTGATCTTGTCTTTGATTGGGCTCCAACCTTTGTTTGTCTAAGCAATTTCATACTTTGATGCCATCTTGGCTGTGTCACATACGAGTAATCGTAATATCTTGCTCGGGATAGATTCTCCTTCGAATTGTAAATTTCCCCTGAGACGTACTCGAGAACTTGCTCCGTGGTTCCCGGTTTTTGTTTTTCCGCTTGAATATTCCTGCCTGAGTCTCCTCAGCTGTATAACGTTACCAAAGGCACATCTCTTCCAATCCTTTTTTGATTTTAAAGATCGTAAAATACAGATCATGCGATCTATCACTCTGAAAGCCTGTTCCACGTGTTTCAAGGAATGAAATGAGTTGGTTTGCATACTCTGCAGCAGTAGTATGATCAACCACTGATTTGAGTTCTCTATGCCAACAATTTTAGAGTATGATGGGTGTAGAACATTTCGGTAACGAATAAGATAAAGAAGCCCTGAGTAGGTACTTCCTAAAATAAGAGTCCCTCTGATGTCAGCCCTCGGCACAGGCAGACTAACAATGAAGTCCATAATAGAGTGCTTATGATAGAGTATCATGGAAGTACAGAGACTGCCACATTAGAACTACACAGAAATCTTGGGAGATCTTTCAACTTAAAAACTGGTGGACACCAGCTCATCAAAGAAACGTTTCTCATTCTTCTGTAATCCAGGATTCGCAAATGCATAGTGATGCTGCTAATAGGGTTTCTTCTTTCAGAGTGACTTAAATGTTTCTCCAGTAGTGTTTATCAAGAACTCTAGTAGTGAGAATCCCGTCAAATAGTCCTGCAGTCAGTTTCCTTGAAGCCCCTACTAAAACAAAATTGATCTACGAATGGTTTTAGTTGCTTTACTGTGCCAAAAGAGATCCAGATTGATAAGATTTAGCATAGCCTGGGAGAATCCGAACAATAAACTTTAGCAATCCCGTCCACAAGATTAATTTCGTCAAATGTCGGCATGTGTCATGACTCACTCAGCAACTTTTGACGGTGGTTGTCAACAAAGTCATGGCCTTGGAGAATCTAAAGCCAGAGCATGACTATTAATATTCAACACACTCTCGTCATGCTTTATGCTAAGTAGATTAGTTCGCATCCGCATGCCCAGTTGGGATACCGAACGATACCTTACCGCTGATCGACTTTCCCCCTTTTCTTTTCTTTTCTCTTATTCACCGAGGACGTTACCGGGCAGACTGCAGGTGACCAATTCAGTTAAGACAAATCGTCTTTGGATCTTAACTACTTGCTGCAATATGCCACTGAAGTAGATGAAGGAGCTAGGTCCGCAAAATTATCACCTATCACTTAGAGATTTTCTTTTTGCTCCTCCTCTGTCTTTTGCACGTTTGACAGACACTACCCACAGTCGACTGTTTATTGAGCCGTTCCTAGTCGTTAGAACTATCAGAGCTGCAAACGATTCCTTGATATTGCTTGGATTTGGTGTGTGAAATAGATAAGCTGCGATTCACAATGATCTTCTGTTGCTTTTGAGTGCCCACCAGAGTTTCTACAGCAGATGCAGCAATGTCCTCTTTCAGCGACATTAGTCTCTGAGTGTGGGTAACTACGCAGCGAAAGACAGTTCATCAACCACGACCTCAGTCGGTGTAGATACTTCTTCTAAGTTCACAGCACTTTACTATTCGACTCGATTTACTCTCTTTTAGTCGTTTAATTTCCATACTCAAAACCAACAAAAACTACTCCACATTCCTGACCATAGAACAATCAATCCAATTTACATAAACCATCCACAACCGTCCTTACCGATTGTTCGAAATTTTCATAGATTCCTCTTGCCAACTGTCACGGCCTTCTCTCATTGTATTCAATAAAAACTCCACCACAAACTATTCCAAGTTCCCCCCGACCGCTACATGCGTGAAATAATTCAAATTACCAGCGCTCAACCGAGCTTGAAGTTGTTAACGTCGTGTCGTATTGTCTTTCTGCGCGAAATCAACATCCACACGCTGAGCCAACCGACCGACAACTGCTACTTCGAACAATAGAATCCAATAAAGCATAAATTCTCCCAAACGCGAATTGTGTTCCGGGGCGCTATACTACACGAATCCAATTGCGAGTGGGTTCACAACGAGCAGCAATAACAAGAAGAAAAAAATAAATGAAATAAATAATATCGACCACAGATACATTCGCTCACACACGTAATTGCATTATGCAAATTGCCTTCCCGGTCATACCCATAATTGCCTTTGTTCTACCACGGGGTTCTACCATCTATACCATGTGGGAGCTGTGGTCTCCTTTCCGCCATTGGCGCCAACGGTATCGACCCCAAAATGTTGCAAAACCATGGCATGTGGATAAATATTTCCGCAAATGGCTCAATTCGCCGCAGTCCACTTTAATGGATTTATTATTGAGTGGACCACGAGGACTGGCTCATTTGTCGCCCGGGCTTCGTCGGCTAAGTTTCCGCAGTGGTGACACCTGAAGCTGTTTCAGCAGAATTAAGAGCGAATTCCACGCAGCTTAGGTCACTGGCGTGGTTCTGCGAAGAAATTCCACAAGCCGCGTGTGCTTTTTATTGCATTCACCAATAATTTGCGACATTAATACACTCGGCTCCTTGTTTAGAGCGGACATTTAATTGCAATAATTAATATTTCAATGAGTCCGTGCACCTGGACCGATTCGATTGCATAAATTCAGCGATTTTAGTGTCGTGGATGCGTTGCACACACGGACACCACACTCCGGCGCAGCACGGAGAAAACCCCGCCAAAAGTCGAAAAGAGAGACTAAGGCAGTGCGAAGGCATTCATCTTGGCTGTCAGAAAAACAAAAAAAAAAAAAGAAGAAGGAGAAATGCATTGGACGTCAAGCTGGGCCTCAAATTGCCATCCGCAAAGGACTGACCATTTGCCTGGGAGTTTCTAATGGACGCGCTGTGATAATTTGTCTCTCTCTCGATATCTGTCTGGCTGAACTGGGCTTAGATGGCGGCGGCGGCGGCGCGGCGGTTTTAATTAAGTTTCTCTAATCGCTTGTAATGAGAAGAAGTCGGCGTGTGATGCACCACCGCGCGGTATGGTCGTAGCGGAAGAAAGACATAACTCGACGGCGAAGACAAATGCCAAAATGGCAACTTTCGCCATGTGCGTTGTGCATAGACGACGACGACGACGACAATCGAAGTCATAAGGTTAAGCGACGAGCCTTACAAAATTCATATGCGCGCGGTCAACGATGACGACCATGCGGTGGGCCAGGTGAAATGCAACTCTAGGAATGGCATTGCAGCAGGCAGATGCTGGGCCGGAGCCAAAAGGAAGTTTAACCGAGGGTTTTCTCCTTTTGTGTGGAGGTTACTTGGCTTCAGCTGTGGATTGGTTTATGTGCGCAGTATCATTTGCATCGGAGGTCAGAGCCAAATAAATTGGTAAGCTAGGTCATGGGATGCCAATCACGTGCCTTGGCAGTGAGGAGAGTTTTTACTGATTTGAGGCAAATTACTGGATGAGTTGCTGTGGAATGCAATCTGGCTAGGAAGTAGGTTAAGGTTCGGTTTTTTTTTTTTTTTTTGAGGAAGTACGTCAAGATTTTAGCAAACTGATTTGACGAAACTCGAGGTTTTGTCAAGAAGAAATGTGATCTGGGATATCTTCCAGTACCTTCCACAATACCAGTTCTTATATACTGGTATATTGTCGAACAAATACTAGCGAGATCAGATCCCGTCGAAGAAGAGTTCCTTTTCTCAAGAAAGGAGAAGTTTGGTCATTAAAGCTTTATGCTAATTGAATACCAGTTCATATTGAAATCTATGAGAACAAAACCAAATGCGTGCTCTAATTATCGGTCTAAGTGTACTCATCGAAGGGCATTCCAAACCAATCTACCAACCCTTTCCATAATAGGTAGGCGATTGCTCATTTTTTAGGCTTGAAACCGCACTGGCATAGCCCTATTTTCTCGTCGACAAATAGTTTTATGTGCTCACATTGGAGGTGAAGGAAGGCCGATCCAATACTTTTCAGATGATCGGCGGTATGTTACCTGAATCTACGAAGTCACCTGCTGCAGCGTTAGAAAGTTCAGCGCCTGTACCCTGCGGTCTAACTGCTTTGTTTGATTTAAGCTGCTTTGGTTTCAGTGCGGTCTTGTCTTCGTCATTGAAACTACGATTCATCTTAGTTCAAGGGTTCGTAGGAACAGTCTTTCCAGACATGTAATACTTACTTGTGATTCTATTGTGGCATTCTTGTCTTTTTCCTCACAGGCACGATTTGGAGAACAAAACTCTAGATTTTCTGATTTAGCCTTCTGTATAAATTTCGGATCTCTTTGTCGACATTTTCTGGATCTCTGGGAATTCATAGTCCTCCTTTCCGCAGGTTTAGTGGTGCAATTTTTAACGATAATACTGCTGAGCATTACTTTGTTGTGTGTTCTTATCTACGGATACATACAATATCGGAGTCGAAGTTGGCAACTCTGATCATTCGGACGTCTTATGAGTGTCTTTTTTCCATGACTTATAGACGTTGAGATGTAGAATTCTGACGCGACACCCGATCAGCCTGAGTCGTCTAAGCCTTGTTAAAGATGCCATCCACGCCCATGTTGGCGTTGAAATTTTCAAAGACAATTTTATCTTGAGATGTCGGGAACTGCGCTCGTAAAAGTCATCTTCCAAGTAGTTGGATAAAATTTTAAATTAAGGTTCACTTCTTCAAAGTAAGTTTTGCCCTGTTTATTCCACCTATAAGGTGATTTCTTGGACAGCGACGGTTTTGTAGCGAAACGATCCCCACTCGTTGAGAATGATCGAATAAAATCTATCGACTATCGACACGTGGTATCGAAATATTCATTCATTCGATGTTCATTGCTATTTCCGTTCATTATTCACACAATAGTTCGCTGAATAAGCTGAACAAGTACGCAATTTATCCCGATGAGAATGGTGGAAATAATTTTTGAGTGCGGATATCTCGAAAGCAGTGCGTCCTAGGAAAAATGTGATTACGACCGAAATTTTAGGTTTTAAAAGCCTCTACAAGATGGATGCCGAGTTTTTCAAATTTGTATGTCAGCAATCCTCATAAATGCCAGGTTTTACCATGAAGTTAGAGAAAATCTATTAACAAATTTGCGAATAATGTAAACTCCAGACATCATACGTCTCGGGGCGCTACTGATCTGCTTACACAGTTTTTTATATGTATACTCATGCATACATATATAAATATATACTCCCGGCTTTCTGAGTTAATGAATGAATGAATTACTGAATGAATGAATGAATGAATGAATGGATGAATAAATAAATGATTTTTATTTATTATGCGCGCCAAAGAGGATATGAATACTCTTATACTATTACAGGACACGGGCGTTGTGAAGAAGAGAGAGAGAGAGAGAAAGAAAGATTTTAGTGTAGTGGTTTGAAATTCAGATGGTATTGAGGGTGGCGTCCAGATAACTGGGGAGCTTGTCATTGCTCATGATTCACAGTATTTTTCTCCGTCCACCTGATGTCATCATCACGATTAAGTTGCATTTTCAGCCATATGACCACGCTACTGCCAGTGTTATGTCTTTGCAGTAGAGTTGACTTAGCTTTCGCAATTGATCGACTTTTTCATTTATTTCATGGGAAATAAATTATGATTCTTGACATCAGGGTTTGAACCGTGAACCAACAGCGTGACAAGCGATAATGTTACCACTACACCACAGCCACCCTTATGAATGAATGAGTGGTTGGATGAATGAATGAATGAATGGATGAATAAATAAATGAATGGATGAATAATTGAATGGATGAACGATTGAATGAATGAGTAAATTAATGAATGAATGAAAAAATGACTGGATAGATAAATAAATGAATGAATGAATAAATGAAATCATTCAGTTACCTCTATTGGTAGTAGAATTCATTCGACAGTGCCCAACATTTGTCCCCACTACGCGATCGGCTGCAGGTTGTCTGTTAAAAGTGCGAAAGTTCCCACAAGAGACAAACGCTTGTCGTCAGATCATAGAGTAGAGTATTCAGTGAATGGCCACAAAATAACTGAAGTATTGAACTGAGCATCATTCATCCCGGTAAAGATCCACAATCTGTTTAAGTAATTGAAATTTACCAATAGCCAATAGGTTAATTGACAAACTGATCCCCCGATTTCATTTTCTGTTCTGTTATTTTGAAATTCCAAGCAACAATTTAGGTTAACATTCAATTACCCAGGGGTCCATGGGTCTATTCTTAGCACCATTTAACACAAAGTCATAGTTTTCCAAAGAAAACTACGTTTAACTTTGGCTGCCTAGCCAACTCTAAAGGATGGTCTGGCAGAGCGCCCCCTGTAATTCATCTTATACGACTCCCGCCTCTTACGGTCATTAATCATTACGACAATAAGCAAATGGACATGGCAACCCATGTAACCATGTAACCATGCACTTAAGACAACCCCCCATATTCACATGATATACTGGTGGCCCGTTCGCAAAAATAACAGAACAGAACACCGATTTTATTATAATGTGGGGGGCGTCGCATAAAATCTGAGAAATTTATGCCGCTGTGCGGGCAAACGCGCGCACACTCCAAATTGTCGGTTTGCCCAACTGTGGCACTCACATCCTCCTCGTATGGTGCGAATAGACCGCGCTGCATTCACACCCCAACGAGAGAACACTGCACTGGGAAAAAGAGCGAAAGAAAATTTCATAATTTATTAGCCTTAATCATGGCCGCCATTGGTAGTGGGATCAATTTTATCAGTGTACTGCACATTGGCGCAGTGTGTGCCCGACGATCACCAATTGGTGCAAATTGCCAGTATGCGATCCATTATTATCTCTGAGAGAGCATCTGGAATGATTTAGAGTGCAGCAGACCCTCCAGCACGATGATGAACTACGTATCGCATCGACCTCCACTGTTGCTTCCGATGGCAGCACACACAGATTGTGGTATAAATCTCCGAAAGAATGCGCTGCGCAGTGGTTCCCTAGAAATAAAATGCTTTTCTCCCTCTCCCAACTCAATAGGGGCACCATGAACCGTAATAGCTTGATTAATCGGGGATTGGCTTTGATTCAGTGTCAGCGTTCAAAGAAGCAATCTAGCTACTACAGTCAGCACTGTCATGCAGTCATTTTCGGAATGTCGCACGGTATAATGAAGAGTTTGTGCTACCATCAGCGCCTCCACTACGACTATGGCCACCGTTTGCAAATAGAGAATGGATAGCCTTTCATTACCATACCACCGTCGTCGTTGTCGATGGTAGTACCCCACTAAAGAAGCAGCGGCAATTTCCCTCTTTGGACCCGAAGCCGGAACGAGGAGCGGTAGAATCACTGAATCAACTGCAACGCGCGGTTGATTGCCCCAAAGCGCCACTTAACAAGCAATTTAAACATTTCTTCTTGCATTCGACCGGATGCAAATCTTTTTGTTCGCCGAACACGCCGCACGTTCGGCCACGTTCCGCTGCGCCGTTGCCATGGAAGCCAAATGCCTGGAAAAGCGGGCAATTTCGTTAAATTAAATAGAAAAAGTACGGCCAGCATAAGAGCGCTGTGCGCACTTTCAAAAAGGATACAAGGAGATGCTGGTGAGTGGATGGCTTCTAGGTGTAATCACAGATGCTTTGCGGTATCGAATATTGATGTTGCAAAGAGCCACTTTAGTATGTACGTGTGTGAGTGGTTCACTTCGTCAAAGAACAAATTAAAGAAAATTGCAGAGTGCCGAGATGATTTGGTAACACTTTGATTGAGGAGAGAGTGTCCGCTCTAGGTAGCAAGATATGATGCGAAGATTCATGACATCTGGTGATAAATGAAAGGGTTGCCTTCGACAAATTCATAATTCATCACGCAGCGTAAAGAAGATTAATCAGCCTGATACTGTGTGGGACCAGGAACTTTTACTTCAGATTTGAGGAGTCAAAAACTAACAGACTTATGTTGCTTACCCATGATGAGCATAAAATCTAGCCTGGAATACATACGAAATAATCACTGAACTGTATAGAAGATAAATAGTCGAGGTGTTTCTACTGCATGAGGTACGCCATATGGTCTCTCTACTTAGTAGGCTGCACTTTGACAATTCGGAAACTTTGAGCATTGGGGTGCTAACACCACCTTCATTTCCTTACCATGTCCGAAACCATACAAATTTCTCATGGCTGACGCAAGCTGTGACACCATATCAGCTCTTTGGTAACCCTATACGAGGCTCCATTGCAGTTTCTTCAGATTATTTAACTAGGACGTCAATGCGTTACTGCAACCCCTCAAAGTTAGTTTTCCAAATTATACTGGAACATACAGTGGGCGATCATACTATTGAGCCACCTGTATAAATACTCGAATACAAGTGTGCTAACGGCACGATTGGTTTCCGAACAGTGCATTCACACCATAATGCATAATTT
Source organism: Pocota personata (assembly GCA_963082735.1). Lineage (NCBI taxonomy): Eukaryota > Metazoa > Arthropoda > Insecta > Diptera > Syrphidae > Pocota > Pocota personata. The sequence goes on along the minus strand of OY720430.1, from coordinate 236,576,974 downwards.
GGTTATATAAAGAAAAAAGCTCAAAAAGCTTCTAAAGGATAGAAGATCCAAACTCTCGACTGGTCTGGAACTTCAGCAGCCATAAACTCAGTTACACCCCAAGAACCGGAGAAATTTAAAACAAACTAGTCACCAAAAGGTGTCAGTTTATCAAGCGTTTGATATATGTTTATAGAAAGAATGAACCTATAGAGATAAACGAGTCAAGTGAAGGTGAAGAATTATAGTATGCTCAAACGTATAGACGAGGTATGTACTCGTATATGCACCAAGGACAGCATTACCAAGAATTAATTTATATCTTCCATATTTGTATGTATGAACAATTCTTCATAAAAATATAATTTTACGTAAAACCTTTGACTTCCAGACTTAGTTTTAAGTTGCTAAAAAAATATTTTTTCCTAGAGTGGATCTAATAATATGATCACCCACTGTATACCATACTTCGCGTCATGGAACCCAGGGGCGTTTTGCATTGAGATTGAGTACCGAACTTTGTAGGTAAGAAAATTTAACTCTTGTCGGGTATGGATAGAGGACTGACCTGGAATTTTATTTGCCTATTCCTTATAGCGGGGCGGCAGTCATAAATGTCACTGCGGGGGGCTTACGAATGGTGAATGAAATGAACGCTACTAAGCATTTCACGTGATTTTACTCGGAAAACGTAGTTTTGTCCTTAACTTTAGGCTACAATAGACCACACCTCATGGACAATTTTTATTTTCTCCTATGAAGGCTTCGTGAAAATTGGTATTCCTAGTATAAACGAACTCGTAAAAGTAAGTTTCGCAATAATTATGTTCACCTGTCTTCGACAAGTCCACTGCAAACGTTCGTTACTGGAGCCAAGGTCTCACGAAATTGCTCCGTTTTCGAGTATGCTGTTGATTTGCAAACTGTTCAGGTTTCAACTTTAAGCAAAATAGAGTAGACCCGAAGAAATTTTGGTTTTCGTAAAATGAGTTCTATTGTTTGATCAATATTTGAATGCCATGCCCTTTCATACCTCATCGATATTAATTTCCTTCAAAGCAATCTGCATTGCAAGCAATACACATATTCCAAGCTTCCTCCAATCTTGAAAAGATTTTTTTTAGGCCAATTTTGGAATCGCCTTCAGCTCCTTCTGCGAATTCTCCTTTATCGCCTGTCGCGGTTTTTTGGGTTTTGGCTCGTCTGAGAAGCGCCATTCGATGAGATTGTTGGTTAGTTTCGATGTCATATTCATAGACCCATGTCTCGTCACCGGTAATAATGCCATCGATAAGATTTTGGCCCAAAGAAAGCATTTCTTTAGCGACATCAATGCGATGCTGTTTCTGTAACAAATTCAGAACTACAAATTCACAGACCACAACAAACACTGACTTGTTTACAAAGCTATCACGCACAAACTCCCGACAAATGGCGCTCAAACAGACATTTGAGCGCCAGATGACAGATGTACCAACCTAAAAAAAAAAAAATGTTTGACAATATCTCAAGCGCGGTTTGTTTGAATGGGAAATTCCGGGTACATATGTTGAAGATTACTCAGATATCGACTCTAAATAAAAACCTCTACGCCGTTGTCCGAATTTTTAGCAAAAAAAAAAAACTGAATGCGCAGTTATAGTGTTCTCAGATATGAAAGGGTTATTCTTTTCGAGGTTGGGATTTCACATTCCTGATATGTAAACGACATCTGTCAAATCTATCTGTCATCCATAGTGACAGGTAGTTAGTTCTTGCCTTGCCATTCTACAATATAGACCGTTTAACTAACGCCCAACGCATTCAAATTGTTTACTGCTGACATTAAATGCGTAGAACATATGCCGATTGGGTGGTTGACACCGATTTTTCGAACAAAATCTTCTTCAGCCATGAGGCAAAAATTGCAGAATTTAGGGTTTTGAAAATCCAGACGTCATTACTTGGGACAGTTTGGTGCCTGCTGTGGACCGGCAGCGTGATCGGGCCGTATTTGTTTTAAAACGACGAAGGTGCCACTACTACAGTGATTTCTCTGTGCTGTGGTCAAACGATAAGCAATTTTTTTTGCTATGAGATTAAAGAAATTGATGTGAGTGACATGTGATCCGAACAGGATGGTGCTACGTCTCACATAACACAGGCAAATTTCACTCTATTGAACGAAAAGTTGGCCATCAATCATCGCTTGATTTCTTTTGCGGGACAATGCTAAAGACCGCGTCTTCTTCTTCTTTCCTTATGGCGAGGTTATGATCCGGAGTAGAAGGATCACAACCCTCCCACTTTGCTGTGGGGGGTTTGCCGGTTTGACCTCAGGAAGTACCGGCAGACTTCCCGGTTTCGGATCATTTCGTCACTGAGGCCAATCAAATGCTGGTGTTTTCACATTTGTGTGATCCAGTTGTTTTTTGGTCTGCTTTTTTTGTGTAGGAACGCTGATTGATATTGCCTTTTTGACGGGGTTCGAAGGATCTCTCCTTTGAACATGACAATACCAACTCAGCTGGTCGTACTCTATCTAGCTTATGATGGGTTCTTCTACATGAAGGCTTCGTCGAATCTTTGGACTTCAAGCTTTGTTACCCCTGCTGTCATGCGAATGCATCTTTATCTCAGCTGCCGTTAATTTACGCTCGTACTTTTTTTACATTGTCCAGCATTGAGAACCGTGTGTGAGCGCCGGACGTACAACTGCGGTGTAGAGCAGAAGATTGCGGATATTCCCGCCACTTCATCCATCCTACGCCTACGCTATGATTGATGACATCATCACAAGTTACTTCGCTATTGATCATAGATCCCAAATATTTGAACTATTCGCACTTGGGAAGCAATTTTCCATTCAAGTAAATGTCTGGAATAGGCCGTGTGGATCAGAGAACGGGCAGCACAGATACTCTGTCTTTTTTTGAACTAATACGGTACCCATTTCCCACCAAAACATCAAGTGCTCGTTACAGGGTCGTTTGATCTTCACTTATGGTAGCTCCATCGTCAGCAAAGAATAACTGATGCACTTTGGAGTCCGTCACTTTTCCTTCAAGCAGATAATCAAGAACTGCAATAAATAGCAAAGGACTGAGCACGCTTCCCTGGGGTACACCGACTTTGATTGCGAACTCTTCGGTGACTTCTGCGGAACATCTTACTCTTGCCCTTGCTCCCTCATACATGTCCATGGTCATGCGCATGTAGGTTTCTGGATCTCCTCGTTGTCTTAGGGTGACGACCCATAAGAGATCTCTTGGTTGTCTATCAAATGCTTTTTCAAAATTAACCAACACCATACGCAAGTCCTTTAAGGAATCGCGATGTTTTTCCATTATGATCATTATACTTTGGATTGCATCTGTTTTTGTTTTACCCGATACAAACCCGCACTGGTTATCAGAAGACCGTGTCTATTCATACAATGCCCAAACTTTGGAGCACTTAAAAATCAACATCTGTGTAACTATGGCCGTAATACAGTCAGAAATCTGCCGAAAAGTTATTGATAATTACCTCAAACTTCATCAAAATCCGTTGGGTGATTCCTGAGGCCCCCACAGTCCCTATTACTCTTCTCAGATGTATTATCCTTACACGCTATTGATATCGAAATATTTTTGTTTTTTTCTTCCATTTCAGATCGTAAATCATTGTGATGTGACAAACAACGAATCGTGTGCAACCGATGTGTAAATATTATACAAATGAAGAAGGAATCATTGTGAAGCAGTGCACAATCCAGATTCCAGTGCCATAAATGTTTAAGCCTTAAGACAGAGCATCTAGACCTCATAACAAATTCCGTCCAATTGTTGAGATTCAAGTGCCTACACTTAGAAAGCCATAAACTTCCATTTTAATCTAATAATTAAGCTAAGAGCACCAACATAACGTTTAGTACTAACAGGACCTTTAAGGATAAATATTCTAAGAGACAGCATCAATCATTTCATTTTATTGTGCAAACTTACCGCAGCTTTAAGCCGAAATATTCCAAGAATCATCAATCATCACAATGTCATCACCACTCACATCGCAGGATCTATCCATGTCCGCTGTCATTCATCAACAGCAACAAAACCAGAGGGGTCACCTTAACCAGACGTCGCCATCGCCGCCACATGCCACGGCGGCATCACCGAATTCCGTTCATTCGAATGGTTTGCCATTGATTTCGCCAAATGCCATACATCGATCTCCAGAGAGTCCTCAACCAGAGTTAGCCACCATGACCAATGTGAACGTTCTGGACCTACATACGGATTCGTCGAAGCTCTACGATAAGGATGCGGTATTCATCTATGAATCGCCAAAAGTCGAAGATCAAGTAATCGATGCTCGAATGGTTGCCCAACTCAGCCATCAGCAGCCGAATTCGGTTCCACAGCCGTTGGCCAAAATTGAATTCGATGAGAACCAGATCATCCGTGTGGTCGGACCTAATGGAGAACAGCAACAGATCATCAGCCGCGAGATCATCAATGGAGAGCATCACATCCTATCGCGTAACGAGGCGGGTGAACACATCCTCACACGAATTGTAAGCGATCCGTCCAAGCTCTTGCCCAACGATAGTGCCGTCGCAGCAGCTATGTTCTCTCAGGCACAGAAGCTTGCCAACGATCATGGCGTATATCAGACGTCCCCACTGGACGCGTCCGTCCTTCAGCAGTATGACTCAGACTCGGCTGTCAAGACCGAGGTGGATATGTATGATGACCCAAAGAAAGGCGGTCAGATCATATATACCACACATGATGACCCAAAGTCGATGTCATCCCATTTGCCAGTCACCGGCAAACTGGACGGCGATTTGTATCCCAATGACAAACACATCGATCTGATCTACAATGACGGTAACAAGACCGTCATCTACACAACAACTACGGACCAGAAGGGCCTAGAGATCTACTCAGGCAGTGATTTAAGTGGCCTGGTGGCCGCTGCCGATGGTCAAGTCGTCGTTCAGGGAGGCTTGCAGTATGCCACAGCTGGGACAGCTGGTGGACAGCCGGTGTACATTGTAGCGGACGGCAGTTTGCCACCAGGAGTTGAAGGCCATTTACAAAGGTAAGTGGGTTGTTACTGTTAAGATATGCAGAGACCAAATTGCGTTATAAATAGAATAGTACCATGGAAAGGGGAGGGGGTGCAGATCTAGAAGCGTGATTGCGCGAATTTATGAAGCATAACCGAAGAAGTGGAGAGGGTGTGGGTTAGTTTTAGTTTCTCATGAGTGCCAACTTGATGTGATTGTGCGCAGCGATAAAGTAGGCGATGACGACGGTTAACTGGTGGTGGTGGTGGGTTATATTTACGAGGTGGTCATAAAGTTTATTTGCGCTGAGATTGCGTAAGAGAATGCCATACGGGCGTCCTTGGTGTTGGAGGAGGTGTAGGAGAGATATAGTTCTTCGCATTGTTTTTTTTTTTTTTTTGTGTGTCAGGAAGCTGGTTGTTGTGCTTTGGGCTGACTTAAGTGGCGCAGGCAATTGGGTGTGACTATTAAATTATTTTTAATTGATCTACGTGAGTAATAGGTAACAGTGTTGACTAAGTGGTAATAGTTGGTTAAGTGAAACGTAGAAATAGGTAGCCCTTTCAAGCTTCCGCGAGACATAAATAAGATTCACTCGGCCGTGTCGAAAGAACTTTGCGGAAACAAATGTTGAGGGTTTTTTTTTCTATTTCCTCATTTGAAGATGTATCTCAAAAGCTGTGGTTTTCACCTCTCGATGAGGCGCAGTTAAACCAAAGTTCGTCCATTATATAGCCAATAGGTGGAGATTGAATGGGCTACCTAAATTAAGCACTTAATCTTAGCTCTACTTAGCTTACCTATTGCTAAGACCATTGAGATCATTGAAGAGGTATGAGTTGTTAACGAGTTTCCTTCAATATTTCGGTATACCTTCACTGATCCATTACTTGGAATAGTGGCATTGTGGTATGACATATTCGCTTTGATGTGGGGTAGCTAGATAAATTGATTTCCTGACACTTTTAGCAAAATTTCCCTCTTGAGCTTTTTGTCTGCTCTAAGTTTAAACAGATAGCTCTATTCGAGATGTCCAGGGTAAAACTCTTAACCTCAGATAGTAAGAATAATGCTCCAGATTTTGTTGACCCTTATAAATAGTATCATTCATCAAAATCGTACAGCCAGACAGTTCGAAACGCACTGGCTACCCTTAGTTTAGTGCGCTAAAACGGTGAACGGATTTAACTCCACGCACGTACAACTTAACTTTCGCGGCACTTGCCCATATTTATGCTGCGGACATACATATATATAGAACTGGCAGCTCCTGCAGGTAGAAGTTTTTTATTACTCATTAGCCTTGAAAGTGCACTAATAGCTGTTGGAGATTTTGTGTCAAAATGGTGTTTGAAAAATAAACGAGCATCATCAATCACTCCAAAGTACAAACGGTTGAGAAACCACTTCATGCCGTCCGACTCTAAATGATATCGTTTCGCGAACTTTACTACTTGTAGCAAGCACCGAATCGGTTTTATGATCAGCAAGCTGCAAACCAGCGTAAGCTAGCCAATGGCGTACCGTTCTGATTGTCTCGTTGCAGTTGAGTTCAACTTCTTCTAGAGTTTTTGCTGCAACCACCACCGCGATGTCGTTCGCAAAGCCGATGATTGATGCTTCTCTTGAAATCGATAGGCAGAGGATTTCATCATACATAGCGTTTCGCAGCAGGGGCCTAAGGACCGAACCTAGTGGGACCCCGCCAGTTACTTTGAATGTCTTAATTCCCTCGTCAGAATATGCTGTATTTGTATCCGATAAAGATAGCTAGAATGGGTTCACTGAGTTAAACGCGTTTTTCACGTCCAAGTTTCTGTAGCGGTTCGGGCTCTCTTTATTACCGCGTTTAATCTATCGTGGAGCGTGCCTTACAGAAACCATATTGATGTTCCGAGAGACATCCTGTTGTTTCAACTGCTGCTAAAAGCCTATTGTAAATTATCCGCTCAAAGATTTTTCCGACCGTGTCGAGCAAACAAGGCGGACTATAGGACGAAGCTTTGTTTGGACTCCTCTTTCCTTTTGGCAGTAGGACAAGTCCAAGGCTCAGGGAAACGCCTTCATGAAGACACGTGTTAAATTTTTCAGCAAATAAATCGGGTCGAGTTTTAATAGCGAATTTAAAGGCTCTATTTGGAATACCGTCCAGTCCCAAATATTAAACACACTTAGGGCCCAGATAATCAAGTAAGTTTCAACGTGGTTTGGTCCACTCTCTTAATGGATCTGACCATCTAGAGCGCATTTTTCGACTTGGATAGCAAATTACCAACCACGAATCCATCTGTATAGACATTCACGATGCTCTCAAGGGTTTGGAAAAAGGTGGAAAGTCAGATTTTTCTTACCTGAATTTGCTCTTTTAGACATTTTTAACAGAATATCAGGCTGAGCTTGTATACTTCCCAATCCAGAGCTAAAATTGTAGAGCACAGTCCTCCACTATTACTAACATTTTCAATCCTTCCTTCTAGGGCTAGGACTCTGAAAAAGACTGGCTTTTTGTGATGATGTAGGAGCTGTTCTATTACTACAAACTTCTGGCGGTGTTGACCATTGTGTTCCTTAGGATGTTCACTTGCAGCATGAAAGTCGAAAGCATAAGTGCTGATTGCTGACCTTCAGTAATGCAGATTGTTGCAGTATTGGTCTGCAGGTCTAAAGGCTTCAAACCACACTGATATGGAAGGTTGAACCATACTCTAACGTAGAGCTTGCAATGTTAGAGAGACTTTTTTTTTTGCGTTGGAAGGTGGGAATCTTTCAAAGACGAAACTGAGCCCGTATTCAGTAACAGTGTGGAATTTTCACCCACTAAACCCACCTCCCATCCTACTCCTGGTCCTCGTGGCACTGCTTTACCTACTCGGCTCATTCGTGTTAGCAGTTTGCGCGACGTTTCGATGTCGTTGTTCTTTCATGATGGTAGCCACAGTTTCGCTTACTGCTTCCCAAGCTTCTTGCGTCCTCGTCATCTGTCTGGTGGTGTTCTCTGGTGTTAAGTCCACATCCAGTCTGTTCGCAAGCATGTTACGTTTTTCATGATGTCGTACATAGTGGGGCATTATGTGTATTGCATCCTAGATTGATTCCGTGCACGTTGGGCAATAAAGGTTGTCTTCGTGTCCAAATCTGTGGCGGTAAGCTTTGAAACATCCATGACCAGTAAGCATTTGCGTCAGATAGAAGTTCAGCTCTCCATGCTTCCTATTAATCCAAGGGTCTGTATTGGGGATCAATTTCTGCGTCCATCTGCCTTTGTCAGAAAAGTTCCATCTCTCTTGCAATTCTTCGAGGCTTGTTCTTGCCGGTACTTCGGTGTCACTTTGACTCGTCGCTGTAGACACGATTGTCCTGTTGGCACGATATTTCTGTTCGGCTTCTTTAACCAGGAGGTCTATTGGCACCAATCCAGCCACTACGTATGCTGCGTCGTAGGAGGCGCTGCATACTCTCAAGACATTGGTTCTGTAGATCACCTCCGTCTTCCTTCTGTACGATTTCGTCTTCATGGCAATCATCGACGTCGCAACTCTTGCTAAGAGCAGCGTCTTCTTCTATTTAGGAGACTGCTCTTAGCAAGACTTAACGTTTTGTAATTGGCTTAGTGTAGTCCTCTTTCCCTTACCATTTTTAATCAGATTGCATAGTGCTTTAAGAGCGCCTTGACTCTGAGTAGTGATCTTCAAATGCAAGATCAAGACCATGGCTACCGTAATATACCCGTAGTAAGACTGCAAGAGTCATTGCATATAATTTGCAGGATTATGGTTGGCCTTACACATTCAGCTTTTCTGGCCTTACAAAAAGTGTAAGGCCAAGACTAATTTTGATAATCATTAACTCTGAGACATAGTCACAATATTTTGCTTGTAAGACTCTCTTCTCTCTCTCTCTCTCTCTCTCTGTTGAAAACACCCTTTAATAGCATTAATCTGGAAGATACTGGATAATCATCCTCTGCCCCTCGTACTGTCGCATATAACATAGATATTCACTTCAATTAAAAAATGTCCATCAATTCGCAGCAACCAATGTATCTGCATATTTTGTATGCAATTGCAATCTCCTAATCACCTTCGAATGGACAAGAAAGTACTCTGTGACACTACACAAACATAATTCAATCCAACGAATTGCATGTCCACAGATACAACACCCAAACACGAGATAGATACCATGCCATTCTTTGTGCATATACAAGATAGGATTACCTTACCAACCCAAGATGTTCTCCTCTCAAAGCGAACAAAAAAAAAAAAAAAAAAAGAAGAAAAACTTTCCGCTATGCATCTTTTATCAGAGGCTTCAGCTCTCTCACTCTCATGACTTTCCACGCGCCAAATGCGGAAATGCAATGCAGTCATTATTTATGGACCCCAATCCAAGCCGAAAGAGTCACCATGGCCAATGAGACCGAGAACAGATTTGTCTCGTCCGCAGCCGCTGAGTGCGGCCTAAGTCAGGGTTTAGCTCCGTTTTTCGGTTAACGGTTCACCATTAGATTAATTTCTTGAGAAATTATTAAAAGGTTCCTTGGTACCACCACCAGTAGATACTTCCTCGTGTGTGCACGGATCATGTGACATTGCAGAATAATTAACATGCAAATCCTCGGATAATTACAAAAACCGCCCGACGATGATGGTAACCGTGCCACAACCGAATGCTGAATGGTAAGTGGAACTAGTGGTAGGCGACCGATCGCTGACGGTAGTCAAATTACGTAGGTGAGAGACTCCTTTGCAGAAATTGGGTAGAAATGTGATTTATAGATTCGGCGTATCTCTGTGCCGTTTCGGGGGGGAAATTAACACCATATTTGACTTGACAAATGCTTGTACTGTTGCACTCATAACAAATCAAATCGCCAGTCATAAACCCGATACTTTACGCTGTGTAGAGCAGGACCCAACCCATGCGCCAGAGCGTGAACACGACACGAATCAGTATTAATTGAACTTTTTTATGACATGGCATGCAGAGCGATCTTATCGTTAAGCTCAGGCTAGTGGTGGTATCGCAACATAAACTGTCGATATTTAGCGCCTCATAGAAAGGAACATTCTCGACCAACACCTGATCTAGATACTAACAACTCCAACAACATATACTCGTAGATTACTTTTCAGAGTGAGTCAGAGGAGGGGACCACCCCTCTACCATGGAATTGTATTGCGCGTGCCTGACACCTGATGCACGTCCGTCCATTAATTTGCATATTAAGTGGCTTCTCAAGCCCTCACCCTCGCCCTATTAGTATTCACCTAGCGATTGACGGTGGAAATTCTCCACATTGCATTGGCGGGTCCACGCCTTGTAAATTGTCAGAAAGTTCGCATGCGATTATCTGGGAAACAATTACCCGCTTCGGTGCTCCGTGAGCGTGTTCATACCGCGCTGACGACGCGACGTCGTAATTGAATGTTTTCGGCGAATTAATTGACCGAAGTGCGTTGCATTTATAATTTCAACGAGGGTGAGGGTGATTCCCATACGTTTCGGTGGAATTTTTACACCACCGGTGTCGGTTTTGCACTTGACAGGTGAAGCAAAGTAGTTTTCAGTAGCTGCGTGACGTCGCAGATAAGGATTTTTACATGACAGTGCGATTTGAGAGAAAGACTGCGGTTGACAGATGGTTGCGCAAGTTGCGTGTGATCGTTTGATGGCAGTGCTTGTTAGGAAGATGTCAAAAGCTTGGCCTTAGGTATGTGTAAAATTGTATTCGCAACTCGCAACAGTTGGAGATAAATCTGTAAAACAATGTGTCGCGACGATAATGATTATTATATTGTTACGTTGTTGGTCACGTATGTACCTAAAACGATGAGAAAATATGTGCTAATGCGAATTGCGATACTACGAGTATGTGATACGACTATTTCGTCCGTATCTATGGCCTGGAAAAGATGGTACAATTGTATTATTTTGAGGTCATTAGAAATAGTCGATGTTATTCAATGTTTTTAAAGGTTTTTATCAAACAAAGATGTCGTTGTGCTCACTCAAGACTGTTTGCTGGTCCGTGTATACGTTTTCGAATCGTAGTCCCTCATTAACGATTCTCTCTTTTATTGTAAATCACCGTGTCATTGGTAATCATTTATTGTTGGTATTTAGTCATGGCTGGTGAGAGTTGAACATGACAATACCAACTGAGCCGGTAGTGCTCTATCTTGCTTGTGATGGGTTCTTTTACATGAAGGCTCCCTCGAATCTTCGAACTTCTTATTCAATCAAGCTTTGTTACTCCTGCTGTCATGCGAAGCATCGTTAATTTGCTCTCATACTTTTTGTACATTGTCCAGCATTGTGAACCGTATGTGAGTGCCAGACGTATAACTGCGGTGTAGAGCCTTCCTTTCCACTTAGGGGACATTTTTCGGTCAGAGAAGATAGCGGAGTTTTCCCGCCACTTCATCAACCCTACGCCTACGCGATGATTGATGTCATCATCACAAGTTGCTTCGCTATTGATCATAGATCCCAGATGTTTGAACTTTTCACACTTGGGAAGCACTTTTCCATTCAAGTGAATGTCTGGAATAGGCCGGTGTGGATCAGATACTCTATCTTTTTTGAACTAATACGGTACCCATTTCCCTCTAAAACATCCACTCATACATCAAGTGCTCGTTGCAGGGACGTTTGTTCTTCACTTAGGATAGCTTCATCCTAAGCAAAGAATAACTGATGCACTTTAGGGTCCGTCACTTTTCCTTCAACTAGATAATCAAAGACGGCAGTAATAGCAAATTACTGAGGACGCTTCCCTAGTGTACACCAACTTTGATTAGGAAGTCCTCGGTGACTCTTGTGGGACATCTTACTCTTGTCCCTGCTCCCTCGTACATGTCCATGATTACGGAGAAGGATTCGTAACCAATAAAATTAATAAATGTATCTACATCTGGACAGTTAAATTATATTCCAAAATTCTAAAATCCAAACCAAAAAGCCAATGTAAACGGTGTTTATTATAAATTAGTCTCAAAACACATTTTTGTAAGATTCGAAGAGGCTGTATTTTATTTAAATAGATACGTTCCCAGCAAGCGATGTCATATTCCAATTTTGAATGGAATAAACCGTAGTACTCGCATATGGTTTTCAAAAGCTCGGAAGAACAAACTCTCCTTAAGTATAATAAAAGAAATTCCTCAAAAACTCATTGTGATTTAAAAAACTCATCTTGGAATCAATTAACAACCCTAAATACTTAAATTCATTAACTTTCTCAATTTGAAAGCACATTTCACTACAGTCAAAGTAGCTGCAAAAAACGGACGAGGAATAACAAGAACAAACTTTCAATTTGAGTTGTTGGCACTCAGGTGCATGAAAGAAAAAATTTGCCTCGGAGAGTTGTGAAGAAGGATTGAACAATTTTGGAACTAATTGCCAATTTATAATCTGCAAACCAATTCCTAAGCAAATTCAGATCAGAATTTACATCCGCAACTAAGTCAAATCCATATGCGCACCCTATACCATCAGCGAATGCCGTCAGGATGCCCCTAAAATTAAGCTCAAAAAGAGAATTGATATAGATAAAGAAAAGAATCGGTCATAGAACCGATCCCTGTGGCACACCCATTTTACACCGTTGAATTCCACTATTTTCCAAGTATGATCCGAACCACTTAAGGATAAAGCTTCGAAAACCAGCCATTTGAAGTTTTTTTAAGAGTATGGAATGATTGACCATATCAAAGGCTTTATATCCACAAATAAGCCTGCAGTTGACTTTTTCTGTCAAAATTTCATTTGCGAACAAAACTCTAAAAGTGTCTCTTCAGTAGATTTACCTTTTTGAAAACCAAATTGGACTGGAGTAAAGAAAAGAGTCTTATTTCAAAACTTGAGAACTCTATTTTTTTTTTACTAATTTTTCAAAAATTTTGCTAATAGATGGAAGAAGTGAGATAAGTCTATAGTTTGTGACGCTGGTTAGAATCACAGGGTGGCTGCCATCAACTGTTACCTACTTCACGTCACTGTGTCTGCCAAACTACGAATGACAGCGCGCTGAAAATTTGACAGTTGTTGACTCATTTCATTGTTGACAAGGTATGTAGGTTTTTTTTTATCACGTGTTAGTTTTTATTCTATCGACAATGGAATTCAAACGTAATAGTATTATTGCTCTTTTTTGGCTGAAAAATCACAACCAGCTATTGTTCGTGAGCTGAAATATTTGAAAGTGAACAAATTATTTGTGTATCGTACCATATCGCGTTAAACAAAACCTGCACCATTGCAAAATGCTATGGAGGTGGTCCAAAAGCAACATCGTGAAGGCTAGAATTGAATGAAATCCTCGACGTAGCGGAAGAAAAATGGCTTCTGAGCTAAACATATCCAGAGAACGGATGCAACACATTTTAAAAAATGTGCTCGGACTCAAGGCCTTAAAGTTCCAAAAAGTGCACGATCTCACAACTGACCAAACAAAAAGTTAGAGTGGAAAGAGCAAAGGAGTTGATCTGCTTGAACATTGCCAAACATCGTCTTCTCTGATGAAGCACTATTTTCAATTGAGCAACTTGTCAACAACAAAATGATCGAGTTTACCTGCCAGAGAGGTCGTGCGATAATTTTAACAAAAGAGTGGCCATCAGGAAGCAAGCGCCACCGTTTTTGATGGTTTGGGCCGCAATGACTGCCGATTGTAGGTCTCCGCTCGTATTTTTGGTTCGTGGTGTTAAGATAAACGCGATGGTTTATCGTGAAACTGTCTTGGAAGATATTTTGAAGCCATGGGTATGCAAACATTTTGGCCAAAGACCCTGGACATTCCAATCTGTACCTTCCCACAAATCCAGAGCAAATCAAGAATGGCTGCCACAAAACGTTCCGCACTTCATTTCCTCGACACAAGCTATCGAATTCTCCCGATGCGAATCCATTGGACTTTTCTGTCTGGGACATTTTGAAGGCCAAGGTTGGCACTAAAAAAAACCAAACAATGGACGCGCTTAAGTTAGCGCTACGCCGGGAATGGAAGCGCATTCCACAGACACACTTGCGTGCAGGGTGCGAGGAAAATTGTTCGTGCCAAAGCTGACCATATCGAAAATATTAATTAAATTATTTAACATAAGCATTTCTAGTGGATGTTTTCCACAGTCTTTGAAATGTGCGGAAATTATTCCTCTTTTTTAAAAAGGGACAGTGTAAAAATGTATGACACTATATGCCCATTTCTCTGCTTCCAATTTTCTTCAAACTTTTGGAGAAATTGCTGAAATTACATTAGCATTTTTTCAAACAAATAGTTTGAATTTAGGCTAGGTACTCGTAAATCGACAGCAAATGCTATCCTTAGGATATGTCCTCAGTTGTATGAAGTAGCAAATTCTCTCTTCGCTCTCTTCGTAGACATGACGAAGGCATTTGACATGGCTGACCACGATTTACTAAATGAATTGTATAAAGCTGATTTCATTCATATCATAAACGTAGAAAATAAAAAGTAAAAGTAAATGCAACCTGAAATAGTTCTCTTATATTAAATAATGGTGTACCACAGGGTTCTGTACTTGGTCCAATTTTATTAACTTTTTTTTATAGTCTTCATAATTTCAATTTCCAATTTTTCAATTCAATTTAATACAATTGTTATTCATTTCAAACTTAAAAATTCAAAATAACATTAATACAATAAGAGTAGCATAGTGAAATGGAACCAAATAGATATCATTCTATAACTGTTAGCAGTTATCGTTGAATCACCCTCGATAATTTGAAATACAATAATAAAAACTTCTAATGTGTGACCATATTTTAGAATTCCAAATAATGAACAATAGAAAAAGAAATAAATTTCAACTCAATTTTCAATTTTCAATTCTGTATTTCATTCGATAAATAGGTACTTTATAAAAAAAACTTAAAAAAAAAATCTTAAATGGAACACATTTTAGGCTTTTAATGAATTCAGTCTTTGCTTTACATTAAATTAAACTTAAAAACTAAATTAATACATTGATTACATTGATTTTTTACTGATTTGAATATTTTTCGGCCTTTGTTTTAAATACTCTTTGAACTCTAGGCAAGTCAGTTCATAATTAAATTTAGTTATCAAAATAGATTTAATGGTTTCTACCTTCATTTCAATTGTCCAAATATTGTTTAAAACAGAAAAAACTCTTTCTGTCGGAGCATTTGACCCTGGCAGACATAAGTCAAATTCTACAATGCTCAAAATGCTTTTGAAACTTATGTTTTAATCTGTAAAATGATTGAATACTTCCACCCATTTATCTCCTGCAGTTTTCTAATTATCTACCCATTCTGCGATTTTGCCCAAAGTCACGTACCTTTTTTCACACGCAAATTCATCGAAAGTTTGACTGTCATCAATATTGAAACCGCTTCTCTTTTTCATAATAAACATTAAACTTGCTTCAACTTGGTCCCAAGACGGAACTGCACGGAGAAGTACCCATTCCAAAACTTCAACTTCAACAAATGCTCTGTCCCATTGATTTAAATAGTCAATGCAACTATTGTAAAAATGACTCACG
This sequence comes from Pocota personata, assembly GCA_963082735.1. Lineage (NCBI taxonomy): Eukaryota > Metazoa > Arthropoda > Insecta > Diptera > Syrphidae > Pocota > Pocota personata. Next base: position 236,561,425 of record OY720430.1, on the reverse strand, counting down.
TGTTTTTTTAATTTTTTCTGAAATAGTAAGATCTTCTTGCTCTAAATCCGTAATAATTTTTTTTTTTTATAATTTGCACGTATTAAAGGGGATATGAATATCCTTATACTAATTTTTAGAATACGTGCGTTTTGTGGAAAGAGGAAGAGATAGAGAGAAAGACAGAGTGGTGTAGTTTGAAACTCAGGTGGTATTAAGTTTCTGTAAACTCCAAGGGTGGCTGTTCAGATAACTGGGGAGAATTTTGTTTGTTTTCGCTATTATTGTCGTTGCTTATGATTCGCAGTATTTTTTTCCGTCCTCCTGATGTCATCATCACGATCAAGTTGCATTTTAGCCATATGACCACCCTACTGCCAGTGTTATGCCTTCACAGTAGAGTTGACTTAGCTTTCTCAAATGATAGACTTTTTTATATATTTCATGCGAAATAAATAGATGATTCTTGACATCAGGATTCGAACCGTGAATCAACAGCGTGACAAGCGATGATGTTACCACTACACCACGGCCACCCTTTATTGGCAAAAAACACTCATCTCTTCTTTTTACTATTTTTAATTTAAGATTTTTGATGATCAGGGACACTTCCGTCATGCATATTTCCTGGGGCTCAATCTGTAAAATGTTATTATAAAAAAGAGTAGGCTGACAATGTGCAAAAAACAAAAAACCAGACTTCGGAGCAAGGATTATTAAAGAATTCCTTTAAGATAGTTGGGCACTTTGTTTGCGATAAAAAGTAAACCTTCAAAGGCTTAAAAAGTTTTAAAATTCTTTCTATCGACGGTTTAAGAGTGAGCCATCTAGTCTTACTGAATCCCATTAATTGTCGATATTCCGTATCAACTGCGTCGCAAATTTCTTTTAATTGTTCAACACGAACTGTATAAATGTAAAAGTATGAATATATTTTCACAAAAATTACTTCGATATCTATTGGCAGACACTCTACTGACGTTTGAATACAGTTGTTCAAAATGTGGGCTGCACAGTTGACTCCAATGAGATTATTTCCAGTAGATAGTTGAAGTTTATTGAACAAATTGTTTTTGCCCCTCCTTGCCGCTCCACCAAAGTTGCAATTGGTATTGTCTGCGCAGATGGCAACCAGTTTTGTGTCAATATAGATCCGAGATATATTTTGTTAATAAATCGGACGATTCTCCTGGCAGGCTTTCGACTTCCAATATTTTAACTTGAATACCTTTTAGGGGCATGAACTAGCGGACAAGTACTGGGCATATTTTTGTACTGCCATGATTTGAACAATCGGAATACGTTGTCAAAAAACTAACAGCGCACAAATCAGTTCGGATTTCCTGAATTGAGTTTGGCGACAATTGCTTCGCACTTGGTTCGGGCACATGAATTATTTTCATCAAAACACTTTTTTATAAGCTTCGATGTACAGTCGTTTAAGCGGAAAGAATGACTGTGTTTTATTGTATGAAATGCGCAGGTACCTTCGTTAACGGTTGTTGTTTTTCCTGCTTCATCAATTGTTTTTTTTTTCCGTAAGAATGATGTTAAATTTTTGCTGGATGAAGCAGCAATATAAGCACTTTTATGCTTAGACGTTTTTAAATGTTGCTCGACATCGAGTTTTCCAATGTTGGCTATTGAAAATATAGCCATGCATTTGCTGCATTTCCCATCGCCAGTTGTTGTTTTTTTTTTTTTAAAAAACTTGAACTCCCTTTGCAAGTCGTCATTAAAGACGCATTTTCTTCTGGGTGGCTTTAGGGTTAACTAAAATATGTAATTTTCAATATTTAATTACTTTTTAATAAATAATTTGAAGTTAAACTTACCAGTTTGTACCACAACGCAGACGAATAATTTTTGAATTTGGAAAGCTTTTGATTTTCACATGACAGATGACAGATGATGTCAAAACTTGTTTGCTCCTACACCAAGTTAAGGCACGTTTGCATTATCATTTTGTTCATTGAATTTTTATTTTCTTAATGTTTACGTTATCGTTTTTAAGAATTTAAATGAAATACAAAACAAATAATGAACAACTTCTAAAATACAGAACATTTATATGTTTTTGTATACAAAATAATTCATAATGAACATCGTCTTCAAATACAGAACTGTTCATTATTATAATGAACGCATGGTCACCGTAGGTATATCAGTTATTGTAATGCAAAATGACAAAAACAAAAGATTTAAACAAGAACAATTAATAAAGTACATAAGTAATGTATTTGAAAATAATTGAATCTAAATTAATATACAATTCGTAGAAATTGTTCAATGTGAGCACAGTCTAATGGAAACAACCAATCCTTTACTTTTTAAAAAAATAATTTAAAATTCAAATTGTATGAGAACGTACCAGAAAAAGTCATCGTTTGACAGTCGATAGTTTGAAGGAGATCCTACAGAGATTGAGACAATGGTTTGCATTTCACGAGTTAATTATCAGTGGGAAAACTAAATTCATATCTTTTAAAATATCTGGGAATATTCTTACTGATTATAATGTAGTTTTCCATTCACACGACTGTAATAGGTTTTGTTCACCACTGCATACTTGCGGCCGAAGCAATTTTAACAGCAATAATCAGTGTTCTATAAACTGCTTTAAATATCTTTAAGTTTTAATTGACTTCACTTTGAGTTGGAAAGATCATATTCAAGCAGAGAACTCTCACATTATGTTAATAAATCGCAAGTTGTACTCGTATCTTTTAAAGTTATACTGCTCAAACAAAGTTCTGACTCAATGTTGTAATATGGAATTATAAGTTGTGGAGGAGCATACGCTAATACATCTGAGTTAGCGTACCACAATAATATTTAATTCGAATAATTTCTGGTAAAAATCGTTTTACTCATACTTGGGCCCTATATCGTGAGTTACAAATTCGAACGTACTTGCACCTATGTACAGTGCCGTTCGAAAAATGTTGTTCAAACTTTTTTTTTTCGAATTTTGTCAAATTTGTTGCAATAACTACATATTTTTTAATGACGATTTGTTTTCTTATGCGGTTTCATGATACATTTAGAGTGTTAAAATTTTTCACACGCGGTCACGGAAGCAAAAAGTTGTTAGACCGACAAATGGGCTTTTTAGGTACTTGCCTCATTTTTAGGGATTAAAGAAAAATGCTTTATTGGTGCAGGGTTTTTATTTGTTTATTGCTTCTCAGAAATATTCTCTATCTAATTAGTACTTTGTTGGACCTTCTCTTGCTTTTATTACAGCTGCACATCGGCGAGACATTGACACAGATAGGTTTTTCCATGTGGAAGAAGGTATGGTGTTCCAGGTCCGGATAAGTTCTACCTTTTTCATCTCCAAAAAAGTATCCCCAGACCATCACACCTTCAGTTTTGGGGGGCATCCGTAAGATGCATTCAGAGCTCAGTCTTCCCTTTGGTTCTCTTCGCGCAAGAATACTCCCATTGCCAACATGCAGCTTAAACCTTGATTCGTCGGAAAAGATAACATTGTTCCACATGTCTTGTGTCCAATTAAGATGCTCTTGAGCCCAGAGCAATCGTTTTTCTCTGACTCTTTTTGGAAAATCCGGCTTGAGTGTTCTAAGTCCAACTTTCACGAGCCTTTTCCTCACTGAGCTTGACGAAATTATTTTTCCTGTAGCTCGACACAGATCGTTTTTAAGATCCACCGAAGTCTTGTACCTATGCCGACGGCTGTACAGCACCAAAAAACGATCTTCCACTGGGGTCGTCTTTTTTGGCCTCCTTGAGCCTTTCTTTCTGCTGGTAGTCCCGGTCTCACGATATTTTTTTTTTTAAATTCCATGCCACAGTTCGTTGAGCAACATTTAATCTTCTAGAAATTTCACGTGTTGTCAAATTGAGACGTGACAGACACAAAATATTAGCTTTGCACTCCGAACTGATTTTTCCAATTTTTTTCACTAAATTACTTCGGTTCGTTTCGGACTGCTATCACGAACTAAATGCAAGTCTTATTCATAATAACATCGACTTTTATGCACTATTTGAACGATATTTTGCTACCTAGTTCAAAAAATAAATTCCAAGAATTGCGCTCCCGAAAAGGGTAATAAAATGTTTGACCAAAATTTTTCGAACGACGCTGTATGTGCTGGCCAACAACAGAGATTTGAAATTTAGGCGAAATATGTATTTAAAATGTTTTTTTTTTTATATGCCTTAAAAAGCAAGCAATTTAATTGAACAATTTGAAAAAGTTTGGTTAGCCTTGTTCTTGCATTTTTATTATTTAGATATTGACTTTTAAAAAAAAAATCGTTACTGAGTAAAGTGCTGTCATACGATTTCTTTCAAAAAATTTGGTATGCCATCTAGTGGGATATGTCCAATAAATCTCAAATATTAAATTTAAACAAAATTGTTGGAACAGTTTTCAATAGAATCAAGTTTTTACTAACCATATGTACATGTGGTTTCAGTTTCAGAGCTCTATTATTTATCTGTGTTGTAAACTGCGCTCCATGGCACAGTGGTTAAGTGCGAGAGACTCAAGGTTCGAGCCCCGGGAAAATATCATCAAGTTTTTTTTGACTGTGAAAATTGTCAGAAGAAGATTCTCTGAATCGAAAATGGCATAAAACTGTAGGTCCCCATACGTGTGCCGGACAGCACGAATGTCAGCGAAAAGTTAATCTAGGCCTTGGGTGGGCTGTTAACATATTTACAAACTATTCATTAACATTAGCACCAATATTATTAGTGATCAGCTAAATAATTCAACGACCAGCGAAATATGCTGGCAAAAAAAAAAAACAAAAATAACCAACAGAAATAATTCATCCGTAAGACATTCAATTTCCAATTAGCAAAAAGTATTTTTTTGACCAGCAGGAGGTGTTTTTTGATCTGGAATATGATCTTCTTTTTTTTATAATTTGCGCGAGCCGAAGAGGATATGTATACTCTTATACTATTACAGGACACGGGCGTTGTGAAGAAGAGAGAGAGAGAGAGAGAAAGAAAGATTTAGTGTAGTGGTTTGAAACTCAGATGGTATTAAGGGTGGCGTCCAGATAACTGGGGAGCTTATTTGTTTTGCTTTTGTCGTTGCTCATGATTCACAGTATTTTTTTCCGCCCACCTGATGTCATCATTACGATCAAGTTGCATCTTCAGCCATATGACCGCTCTACTTCCAGTGTTATGCCTCCAGTAGAGTTGACTTAGCTTTCTCAATTGATCGGCCTTTTTATTTGTTTCATGCGAAATAAATAGATGATTCTTAACCTCAGGATTTGAAGCGTAACAAGCGATGATGTTACCACTACACCACGGCAAGGGCGATTGCGAATTTGAGAAAATGATTTTAACAAAATGAAATTCGCAATTGCTCAAGAGTTTCTTGAATAACCTACCCATTAGGTACCGCATTTATCAATGAACCATCATCGTCATTAAACATAATTTTACATACCACACAGCACTATATTTTATACAAAAGGTTTTCCATTAAGAGCTTTCATTTTAAATTTCGCGGTATTTTTGACACTTCAAACATAAAGCTGTCATTCAGTGACAGCTGTCAAGAAAAACTATACGGTTCAAGAAATTGTAAAAACTTCGCAGAGACATTTTGAAAAGTTCGTACTTTTTTCGGTCGCTGTGAGGCACCTTCTCGCCTAGTTATTGTGAACCTGATCAATCAATTTGAGTCAACCGGCCAGGTTAGTGATGTGAAGACTACAACTCGTTCTCGTAAAGCCTGGTCAATCGAAAATATATGTAGCTGCTGTGACTGAAAGTGTTGCTGAAAACCGTGGTTTGTTCATTAAAAGACGTTCTCAGCAAATAAGCATACCCCAAATCAGCTTACTCGGCATGTTGCATAAAGATCTTGGAATGCATGCTTACAAAGTTCAGCCGACTCAAGAATTGAAGCCGGCCATTAAGTGCTAGAAATGCAGAATGCTGATTTTTTCAAGAGAATCATCATGAACGACGAGGCCCATTTTCATAAGCAAAACTGTCGCATCTCCATCTACAACGAGTGACAGTTCGGTGTGATTTTTATGTTCGCCTCATTATCGGACCTATTTCTTCGAAAATGAAGCCGGTGCTACCGTCACAGTCAATGGCTACCGAACTGAAATGCTAACAGATTTTTTTTTTTTTTTTGGCCTGAAATTAAAGAAATAAAATTGAATGATGTTTACTTCCAGCAGGACAGGGCTATGACACACAAACCGTGAAACAACTCACACGATCACACGATCTAGGGGGCGAATTGAAGTCTCCGAAATGCGAAATTAAGCATACAGGAAATTCGTCGTGCAATAATGCGTATTGCAGGAGAAATTGGAAACTTTAATTGGCCGACTGGATCCCGCGATTTAACGCCGCTAGACTTTTTTCTCTGGGGATATGTTAATGATACGAGTACGGTCTACGCCAATGATCCACAAACGATTCAAGCACTCAAAGATAATATCAGAGCTGTTATTCTCGAAATCGAGTCGCAATTGTGTGAAAACTACATAAAAACTTTCCTCAAAAGGATGATCATTTGCAGGAGAAGCCGAGTTGGACATTTATCAGCAATTGTCTTCCACATGTAATGGTAGAGTCTGTATAAAAATATCCACACATCTTCGGGAAAAAAAAACCTTCTTTAGGCATACTGAATCTTACCATTTTTGCAGAATTATTCTTTACTTTTTCAAAAAATAATACGTTTTGCTGATCAAATAGTTTATATTTGCTGGGAAAAGAAAACTTCTTTCCAGATGATCTGCAAATATCTTTTGCCTCATCAAAAAATTAGCTTGTAATCATTACAAGTTATACGAGTATTCTGCTGATCAAATAATCTATTTTTGCTGGCAAAACAGTTAATATACTCGTACCCTGGACGGGTTATAAGAATGTCATGCTGTACCATTTTCGTGCGAGTGTCTACAATAACTTTAATATACGGCGGCTCCAGATTAAATGCCACGTCGTTGTGATGTGTGTTGGGCCTTAGGCCCATTGCCAATTGATATTTCCTCCGGTGCCTTCTGAGAAGGCTAGAGAGAGCAATTTTATTTTCGACATTTTTCCTATGGATTACGCCCTTTGAACAGTTGACATACCATGAATACTTCACTTCTACGAGCCTTAGCATTACATAGGTAGGTCTCGTATGTATCTCGAAATACTCGTATTTCACCATAATCACTGAGAAAAATTGTATCTCAATTGTGCCAAATATCAAATGACGTTGGCGGGTGACATTTGGCATGGAGTCGACGACGACGTTAAAGATTTTGCGGTTCACTTGCACCACCCGCACAATACACTTTACGGTGAATGTGTTCGCGCTCAACGCGCAATGAAGTTTTCCAAATTTTGATACCCAAAAATCCCCGAAACGGCAGATTTATGGCCCAGATTTAGTGCCTTTGTGTGCCGACGACAAAGGCACTCTTGCAAGTGGCAAGTGGGCGTCCACCCCAGAGGCGTTCTTTTTAGGTATTTGCGCTGAACAGTGTTTCGCTATAGATACTCTAGGCACGTCGTGTCGGTTGATAGCTTTCTGTGCATTTACGTCCCCCATGGGGAAGCCCAGGTAAAGTGATTTATCGGCAAAGTGTCACAAGTAATGTGAGTGCACACCAAGTGTGTGTGTTATGTCTCTCCCCGGTTTTGGAGTTTGATTGATCCAAGAGTGGCGGTGGCAGCGGCAGCGGCAAGTAACCAAAGTGCATTTGATGGGTGTGGCATACGTCGAGATGTTAGTGTGACGTTTTTCAGTTTTTCCCCATAGCAAGTGTAATGCAAGCTGGGGTGTCACATGGAAAATGTGTTTTGCGTTAACAAGATTACAAATGGCTGTGAGGACATTTTCTAACAGCAAAACAAAAGATAAATTAAAACGCTGCAGTTGACATTTTTTAAGGTTAGGAGAGAGAGGTTGTGTAAAGTGTCGATAGTGGGATAATTGTATGCAATTAGTTAAATTTGGGTCAATTTGTTGTTTGTTAGTTCTATAAATAATTCACCTCAACCGAGTTTTAAAAGTGGCAAAGATTGTCATGGGCATCTAGTTATATGACCGGATCACGGAATTGTTTACAAAGGATGATCTACAATTCATCTACATTTTCGAGAAGTATTTGGCGCATTTTGGTATCTAAGTATGCTGTGCGGTAAATATTGCAGATGTGATTTCAAAAGCAATATTTGACATACACAAGATTATGGCGTGCCATGTATAGTATTGGTACCTCTGCCAAACTCGTCCGTCTGTGCAGGATGACGATAGAGAATGTACTCGTACTCTGCTCCATCAACGTCGGTAACAACATCACTGAGGTTTTTGATGTTAGAAAAGAACTACGACAAGGTGACGCGGTATCACATAATTTTATGAAAATCATTTTTGAGATGATTCTGCAAAATTCTCAAGCCAACATCAGAGGTACGATCTCTTAAAAATTACTCCTGCATGACAACGATGGTGTGCGCTGCCAGCGGTCTAAAAAAGAACGTTCATCACTAGTGAATATCATAATAAGCACCTCAATACTTTGAGGTTGTCAAGGGCTGCCTTTCTAGGTTTTTAAATTCCGTTGTGAATTCTTAAAATTAGACCGTGTTAAGATTTTCTCTTGTCAACTGTGTTTCTGTGGGCCTAAGCAATTGAGTAACAAAACCTTCTCAAGGTCAACTAAGGAGACGAAGGTAAAGAAATGGGTGTTTTAGTCAATAGATTGATTTTTGGTCATGTTTGTGTTGACGGAATATGATGTTTGGCGGCTGAGGCAGTTAGGATACTTACTTAACGGGCTCCCGACCCCTCTGCAATCTCGGGCACGTTGCTTCCAGTTATCCAGACCAAGCGCTCTGGCATCCGCGATGGCTTGGTCTTTGAATCGGAGGTTCGGTCTTCTTTGTCATCTCGAACCTGGCGGCTGGGATTCGAAGATCCTCTTAGCTGGAGCATTATTGTCCATTCGCTAGATGTGGCCGAGCCAATGTAGTCGACGTATTTTGGCTTTTTGGACTACATCCACATCTTGGTACAGTTCATAGAGTTCGCGGTTGTATCTTCTCCGCCATTCGCCCTCCTCGCACACAGGACCAAAAATCCGCCGAAGAATTTTTCTTTCGAAGGAGCCCAGTATCAGCTCTTCCTTCCTGCTTATCGTCCAGCACTCAGCGCCATAAAGCAGAACTGACAGGATAAGGGTTCGGTAGAGCATACATTTTGTCCTCCGAGTTAGGAGTTTTGAACCCAAATGTTTTGCCAAACCGAAGTAGCAACGGTTTCCTAGGGTAATTCTTCGCCGGATCTCCACTAGGATGTCATTTGTGGAGTTCATGTTTACCCCGAGGTAGATAAACTCCTTAACTACCTCGAAATTGTTGCTATCAATAGTGACGTTCTGTCCTAGGTGGTGGACAGATACTTGTTTGTTTGTTGATAGAATGTACTTAGTCTTATCCTCATTTACAACAAGGCCAACAAATTTCGCCTGTTCTTCAATAGCCGTAAAAGCCTCTATCACGGCACGCTGGGAGCGACCGATGATGTCGATATCGTCTGCATACCCCAGTAGCTGGACGGATCTGTTGAAGATAGTGCCTTCCGTGTTGACACCTGCCCTGCGCACTATCTGCACTAACACGAGATTAAAGAAGTCACATGATAGTGCGTCTCCTTGCCGAAATCCGGTGCATGTTTGGAATAGTTCGGAGGAACTACTTCCAAATTGCACGTTGCAGCGCGTGTTTTCCAGCGTCACGCTACAAAGCTGGATCAGTTTTGCCTGGATCCCGAATTCGGCCATCGCCACATAAAGCTAATGACGATGAATGCTATCATATACGGCCTTGAAGTCTATGAATAGGTGGTGAGTCTCGACTTGAAATTCATTGGTCTTTTCCAGGATTTACCTCAGTGTGAAATTTTGGTCTATAGTCGATCTGCCGTGCCGGTAGCCACACTGGTACGTGCATTTCCCTCCAACCTAACCTAACATATGGTATTAGAGACGTTTCTAAAGTACGTAAGACGTAATTCTTCAATTCATTACATTCTTATAGTTATTTGACACAAAAATGGGAAAAAATCACTGTCAGACGCAAAAGTTCCTCTATAGCGAAATATATCTCAAACTTCTTTCTAAAGAAACACATGTATTGGTCCCTTCGAGGTTCAATATAAAGATGTTTGACTGTAATTGATTTGAGTCCTATTTGAAGAATAGAACCCAACTAGTCAAAATAGATGGCTTGGTTGGTAGCTCGAAAATTTTTAACTTAGGTGTACCCTAAGGATCAGTTCTTGGTCCCATACTGTTTTTAATCTATATAAATTCATTATTTAGTCAACCATTTATAGCAAAAGTTACAGCCTTTGCTGATGGTCTTGGCATTGCTTATCGCTTGAACTTAAATGCTCATGCACATCATGATAACTCACGTTTTGAGATCCTGGTTTGCGGAACACAAGCTCAACTAAATTGATTAACGATTCTAAATATGCAAGAGTCTTCTGACTTTTGTGCAAAAATATATGATAGCGTCAATGTGTCAAATTGTGTTTGCACAGTGTTTAATAATCAAGCATCTTGTGCCACGAATTGTTTTAAAATTAAATTAGTAAAGCATTTCAAATATTTAGGTCTTTTTTTTTTTTTTTTTTTTAAAAAAGGAAATTTCCAAATCCCGGAGCAGTCAGGGTCAATTTTCTGTGTCCATTGTACTACCAGGCAGAAACTCCTTTTTGGTGTAGTGATGGAGAAACTTAGATTTTATTCGTTTCTCTTATATGTTCGGGTGGCTGTGATTGCTGTTCCCCGTCCGGGCTCGAACCTGCACAGTTCGGGTCACAAGCGAACACACTACCCACTACTCCGTGGCCACCACCCGATAAGATATTTAGGTCTTACTATTGATCGAAATATGAGCTGATTCGAACATATTTTTCAATTCAATTTTTCAATTCAAATTCATTTTATTTATCAAATTTAGTGTTACATGGTTATCCATTTATCTGCGAAGCCTGAGGGGCACTTTAAATGTTTCTTAAGTGAGCTTTAAATTATTTTTAAATCAAAAATTAAAAGTTCAAATTTAAATAGATAGCTAATTATAGGAAACAAAAAAAGTTATATTTCAGCAAGAAAAAAAATCTTTTAAATGCTTTTTGCGGGTTTTGAAATTTGCAATATTTTTTTAAATTTGAGGGAAGCTCATTAAACACTGTTGGAACACTATAGTTTGTTTGTCTTTTGCCATAGTTGTTGCTGCATAATGGTGTTAGAAGCATACCTCGAACTCGTCTTGTATTGATGGTCAACAGGTCTTTTAAGTCGGATGTCATCATAATATTCTAGGCATAGCGTCAACTTGAAAATTTGCTTAATGGTCAGTACCTTCAAAGAGTTCTCTCCATATGTGTTTGTTAGATGTCTCCTGTTGATCTTCTTAATAATGGTGTTTTGAAGCTTTTGTAATTTATTAATGTGTGTATTAGATGCGTTGCCCAAAGCAAGTATCCCGTACCTCAGTTTTGATTCGACTAGTGCATAGTAGACTTGTTTCTGGACTTGAAGTGTCGAGTATAGAGCAAACAGCGCCTTTTTTTAAGATCTAAGCGAAGTTTATCGATGTGTTTGTCCCAAATGAAATGGCTATCGATGGTAACTCCTAGGTATTTATAACTTTCGACAACTTCGATGTTATGATTCGGCAATGCACTTTGACAGATTCTACTTCGAAAGCTAATGCTCTGTTGAGTTAATTTATGATGTGGTCCCCGAATATGCATCATCTTGGTTTTCGATGGGTTCAATATTAGTCCGTTATTGTGACACCATTCTACAGCTTTATCAAACTCATCTTGCATTATTCTCGTAGCCGTATCAAGACATTTATGTTGGACGATTAGTGCCGTGTCATCTGCGAATGCAAAAGGCGTGCTGTTTTTGAAAACGCGAAGCAGCTCGTTTGTAAAAAGGATGAATAGTAATGGTCCCAGTTTCGATCCCTGTGGAACTCCGACAAGAACCGGTGCATGATTGCTGAAACTGCCTCCCACCTTTACTCGAAAAGATCTTTCACTTAGATAGTCTTGCAACCAGTCAACCAGTGTGCCTCGAATCCCTAATCTTTTTAACACCGTTATTAACTTTTTATGGTTCAGAGTATCAAATGCTTTACTGAAGTCCATGAATAAAACAACAACATGGTGGTTTTTACCCAAGCTCCCATTGATAGTATCCGCAAATTCACCCATGAGTTTTCCCTTTTTAAAAGCCGAATTATTTATCGTGGATAAGGGAATGATTTTCTACAAAGTTTTGGAGCCGACTTGTTATAACTTCTTCCATACACTTCTCAATTGCCGGCAAGATTGATATTGGTCTGTAATTGGCTAACAAATTTTTAGTTCCTCCTTTATAGATAATATCTACGATCTGCAGTCCGAAGCTCCTATCGTTTCAGAAAATTCTGTGATAATCAGAGTTACAGTACGGTATAAGTTGCTGGGGAGGCGCCTACCAAGTCAAGCTTCAGCCAGTAGTCGTTTTGCAAAAGTATGCTATCTGAATATTATGTGGGGTAAATCATGTAGTCTGTTCTATGTTGTTTCAATGTTCTAGAAAATTCTATCACTAAAACAGTTTTTTATGAGATTCTGCGAAGCAATTCAATTAATGTTGGCGTCATGCCTACTTTTCATATATTTTTCAATTGCATCAGCACCAAATAACAAATCCTTTCCGTAACAAGGAGGCAGGTAATAAAATCCATACCTTTCCCACTAAATTTGCGTTTTCCAGAAGTTTATAGTCAAACAATTAAAAGAATGATTTAGGTCAAAAGGGGAATTCACCTTGCAGTTTTAGCTGGTTGTGTAAATTTCTGTGGCAACTAGAAGTACTTGTAAATCTGTTGCAACAACCTGTCCATAAATTAGGTCTCCTTTCGACTCCCAGAATGGCACTGACTGGACTCTGTGCACCATTTAATTGAAATTCTAATTCAACTGTCAGCGTATCCATTGCATCTATCAATAGCGATGTGAGCGGTTCGTTTGTTTTTCATCGGGACCTAAGATCCATTTTCCCAAGTGAAAACAGTTAATAATAATTTAATCCATAAAGTTATTAACTTTACGAGCCATCACAGTGGTGAAGTGGAGAGGCTGCGAAGGACTTATACGCGATGATTGCCTCTCTGAATCAGAATCAGTTGACCATCCCACCATACACAGCTAGCAAAAGTTACTTTAAGTAAATTTTATGGTCGACGGCGAAAGGTCAGCGATAAGAATTCCATAAATCCAACGACTTTACAGTCGCCGTGTGAGTGTGTGTGGTTGCAGAGGGACGCCAAGCTAGGGTGGAAGAGTTCATCCGTTCAAGGATTTCTTTTAATCGAATGTGTGTCCCTCTATTTCATTGTGCTGAGAACGTCATCATCATCATCATAATCACCTGATGATCGTCGTCAGCAGCATCGAGGCTGTCGTCATCATTTCCATCGACTAACGACAACGTCGGTCGGTTTCTTTTGCCAACGAATATGTTGACGCGAGGAGGGATCAACGATTCTATTTTTTTTTTTTTTTATTGGACCGTTTGATAGAATTTTTATTGGCTCTTATGATGATCGTTTTTGCAGGTGGAAAGCTTCTGCGGAAATCTACGCCTCCGAATAGACCCCTCTAAGCAATTTTATCGCACGCATGAAACTCACTACAATACGCGCGACGTTGTTGGTTGGCCAAGAACGGAGTGCCCGGTGGTGGTGGCGATAGTGGTGCTGTTTTTACTTTTGTAATATAATTGGACATTTTATTGACGATGTTTGGAATAATCAGAAATGTGTGTATTCTATTCAATGAAGGCCAATACGTGTTGTACTTATCTGACAGAAGGTCTTGATCTGGGATCATAAATTCTACATCTTATAAGTTGTGGTTTGTATGGTAGATATGGTGAGAGATATGCTTAACATGAGGACCATGCTTGGGAGTGTTTGAGGACTTTGAGAGAAAGGTTACAAATTTATATTACGACTAGCATTCATTTTAAATCCCCGATAGGCATAGTGCATACTTCAGCTAATATAAGCCTTCCCATCATTTCGGGCAGGGGTCTGTTAAAAAAAACCCGCACTCCCGCCTGCAGGCAGTATTGGAGCTATTGTTGGAAAATGGAATCATTTCCTGTATGAGGTTACGGCTCCTTACCGGTCCTATCTGATAAAGATACTGAGAGGAGGTACACCGCTTTGAAATATCTACTTAAGGTAGCTCAATCAGCTCGATTACACGAGGTCGGAACTTCACATCTGGCTGGCTAAAAAAAAAAAATCGGCTTTTTGTTTGGGTGCTGTCGCTAGTGATCTGTTGTCTTTCACTCAAACTGGGAAGGGAGAGTAACTGAAGCTGTTGCTTATCAGGACTCTAGTCAATGGGACATGCAGGAAATTTGTAAGATTTTTTGTGCTCTGTTGGGTTAAAGTTCCATTGTCAATAAGCTCTATTCTTGTCAGCAATGACAATCTCTGCTTGCTGGATGCTGATTTATTTGTGAATGGTCGCTCCATTCCGAGAGAATTAGATTGAAAGAAGTTTAAAAAAGCCATAAAAGACTGCACTGCCCATAGCCGACGTGTAAAATTCTTACATGACCAAAAATTGAGGCAAAAAATCCTACAATGTCCCAAAGGTAGCAAAAGTTGCTGGTCATGTGTCAAAAATATTAAAAAATCCGCCTCATCTGTCATCCCCACGCTCATTTCAGCTGGCAGCTCCTTAGACAAAGTCAATCTGCTTGCTGCTCACTTTACAGTCAACTCCACGCTGCCAGATAATGCTTTGTCTCCACCAGGTCCACTTTCGCACTCGTACAATTGCAGGAGTACTCAAAGAGTATCCCCCCTATAGTTTTAAAGAGGTGTTCTTCTACGCTAGCAAAACCTCTGCGTAAGCTTTTCTGTCTAACGACCAGCAGTATAGTTTTTGTAGCAACAGGTCCACTGGTGATTTGATGGCATATCTCACCGAGAAGTGGAACCAATCTCTTCATCACTTCGGTGAAACTAAGATGGTTGCGCTTGATATTTCAAAGGCATTTGACAGAGTTTGGCATCAGGCTCTTTTGTCAAAAATTCGTGCATATGGCATCGATGAGTCTCTTCTTCAATGGAACCTTTCGGGGCGTTCAATACAAGTTGTCACCAAATAAATGCTGGAGTTCCCCAAGGCTCTGTTTTGTCTCCGACTCTCTTTCTTATTTCTATAAATGATATCTTATCTGCAACTTCTAATCCAATCCGTTCTTTCACTGATGACAGTGCCCTCAGTTTTTCATATTCGTTCTCTAACTCACGTCCTTGCTCTTCGGCCGTAGAAGGGGAACGGCAACGTATGTTAAACACATTAAATTCCGACCTGGACAGCATAATTAAATGGGGTTCAACCAACAGAGTGGAATTTAATGCTTCCAAAACACAATGCTGTCTTCTGTCTCTCAAGCGAAACCAAAACCCTCAACCACTATCCGTGGATGCTACTTGCATCATTGAAACCAAAAGACTTTTCATTTTCGGCATGTGTATTAATAACCATCTTCGATGGAATGATCACATATTCGAGGTCGCCAAAAATGCTGCAAAATTTCTAGGATTCCTTAAACGGTGCAAGAAATCTTTTACCCCGTCTGCTCTGGCCTTAATTTATAAGGCATTCATCTGTCCTATGCTGGAATATAACGCCCATATCTGGTCTGGTGCACCCAGGACCGTTTTGCAGATACTTGAGAGGGTACAGAATCGCGGTTTAAAACTTATAGGTGACAAAGACATTGTGAATTCCATACATTCACTTGAACATCGGAGAAATGTCTCGTGTCTCTCCCTATTTTATCACTTTTTTCATAAAAAAATGCTGCAGTTGCATTCCTCCCGTTCAAAATTTCACCCGCAATACGCGACATTCTTCCAATGCACATCAGTTCACCCTAAAGCACAATTTCGGTCGTACTTTCAAGTATAGTGATTCATTTATAAGCCGAACGATACGAATGTGGAATGATCTACCAGGTTCTGTATTTCTCCATCACTAAAACCTTCAAACATTTCAAGCCAACGTGCACATTCTTCTCCTCTGTTCCTCTTTCCCATTTCCTTAAAAGCCCGTGCCCTGTAACAGTTTAAGGGTATTCATACTCCCTTTGGCGGGCGCAGATTATAAAAAAAACTTCTGAAATATACGAGTAAGTTAGGCCGAAAAATTCCGCAGCTCCTTCCAGTTAAGCAGCACTTGTAATTGATGATGGGAACAATCGCATAAAAACTATCGACTTATTCGATAGTATCGAAATATTCATTCACTCGATAGTTATTCGTATTCGTTTGTAACTATTGTCATTCATTACTATTTTCATCCACTAAATTTGGATCTGAATAACCCGAAAACTGATCTGCTTACGGAATATTTTTTATTTATTCCCCGTTTTCTGAATGAATGAATGAATAAAGGAATGAATGAATAGATAAACGAATAAAAGAATGACTAAATAAATAAATGAATGAATGAACGATACTATTCGGTAGTTGGAATCATTTAACTATCGATAGTCGAATTAATTCGATAGTGCCGCACATTACTTGTAGTTCCATTGTTGTCAGAAGCCAGTGTAGTGCTGTTATTAGGCCAAATTTCCTAAAGGGTAAAACATTTTGATGGCATATCTGTCTGGCTTCGATAAAAGAAAGAGTATTTTCAGAATTGTTTAAGTTGTCTAGAAGCCATATGGGCTCTACGAGAAACTGAATTCCAGGCAGGTACTGTGGAATTAATTTGTGTATGTAGCCACAACTGATGAGCGCGTAGATCTATGAGTTTAATGAGGAATATTCTTTGAACTTCTCAGTTATTCTTTTAAATTCAAACTGGTACATCTTAGCCTCATCTCAAAAGTATTTCTTACGCATTTATAACAAGGAAATCCTTTACAAGGTTCAGTTTCGTTCTGTGTCCCACTTTTTCCTAAGACCTCCCGGTTTATTTACTTGCCTGCTTCTCTTAAAAATCATTCATGAAACGCACCACGCTCTGTTGACCACAGACTTGTAGCAACTCACACACATCGCAACTTCCAAGACCATGCTCCTAACAGTAGAGGTATCGCCTTGATAAATTCCAACCAAAATGCCATTAAGAAAATAGATTCCCAATCCCGATCTTCACCTACTACATGACTTTGGATTGTCGAATAGCTTTTCAGTGTTCATTTTTATCTAAATTCATTTGGTCCCCCCAATGAATCGTCGCCTAATCTCATCTACTTCCAAGACATTGTAACCTCTTGCGGTATAAATAAAAACATGTCACCCCTTATTACCATAATTACTCAAGATCGCATGAATGCGCTCCGCAACTGTGCAATACGATACAACCCAAACAATCAGGGCAGCTCCACATCCTTTAGGAGTAAAGTGATTAAGAACCAATGGAGAGATAGTAAATGTCTATGGTAACCGTGTATCTGCATTCAAAATAGAAAAACACAAGAACCACAATCGTTACGATTTGGCCAAGTGCGCACGCAGAATGGAGCGGCGGGTGTACCACGATAGTAATATAGGCAAGTACCCCCTCCGGTCAAACGTATTAGCCATGGGACAAATAACAATCAGACCAACGGAGTGTTGTGCGCAGCATAGCCAATCCATTGCTGGTGGAAATTATTTTCCTTGGCCCTCTAATAGATTGACGATAATTCCGGAGTACAATCTAGAAAATGGCATCAGTGGTCGATGGTGGTCTGTAGAACTGCCGTTACAGATGCACACTGAAAACCAATTGCTAGAAGGTTGAAGTTGAATGGGATTTTCTCTTATTCACTGCGTACGGGTACTAGAAGGACGAAGTACGAGTACGTAATATGAATGCGAGGAGTTAAAGATAGCCATTCCAAATGGCAGACAGATTGTAGGAACCTGAGGGAAAATTTATCACCTGGCAGATTGGTTTAGGTTTGTGATCGATTTCGTACGTGGTGTGGATGGAGTAGTTCAATGAATTACTTAGATATCCGTTCAGATATAGCTCAGGGTCACAAATTACCATTGATTTTGCAATTATGCCTGAGGCACTTTTGCAGTGGGTGATGAGATGATTGTGGTGGTGGTGGTGGTGGTAGTTTTAGATTATCCATGGTTGAGGGATATTTATCCAGATGAACGAATAGAAAAAAGGAAGGAAGATTTAAATTGTTGTAGTGTAAAGCATATGATCGCCTCCAGTAGGTGACATCGACGACTTGAAACCAAGTTTATGCGAACAGTAAAATCGAAACCAAAGCTTGCTAAAAGGTACAATAGTTAAACCTCTTAGGGCTAATATCTGTATGATGTAGATATCTAGAAATGGAAAGGGCTTTGGTCCAGCAACGAATGAACGTCTTCAAAAGTTCTAATGTGTGGGTCCGTGAGCACTTGATACGTATCCTTTCAGATATCCCTTTGGAATGGTAAAGCGGTCTGAATTAGATAACATCCCCGCACCTATACTACTATGTCGTAGGTACTCCAATTCATTTGTAAATTGTCCAGATCTCAAATTTAGATTTGAAATTCTTTCGAAAGCTTAAAGAACTTTGTTGACCATACGAGGGCAAGGTGAAAGGCGTTCCAATCAGCAAAAATTTATGTTTCCTACCTGGGTGCACTTCTCATTAGTTCGTATGACAAGTTTCAACTTGTTCTCTCAAGTAGTTTCTTTACACGTATTTTTGCAATACTCGTAGACGTCTTGCGTGTTTTTCGTTGAAATGGATAAACTTGAATATCGTGCGGTGATAAAATTCTTCTTTTTGGATGGGTTAACCCCTAAGGAAATTCATCCAAAGTTGACAAAAGTTTGCGGGGACTCTGTTCCTTCCATGTCAACCGTTATAAAGTGGGCAGCTGAATTTAAACGTGGTCGCACGTCCCTCGAAGATGACCCACGTGAAGGACGGTCAAAAACCGCAACCACATCGAAAAAGTGCATGATATCGTGTTGGACGATAGGCGAGTGAAGGTGAGTGAGATAGCTGAGGCTGTGTGTATATCGGAAGAGCATCTTGCACAAAAACTTAGGGATGCGAAAGCTCTGCGCAAGATGGGTGCCGCATTTGCTGAATGCCGATCAAAAGCAAATGCGCAAACGATTTTCGCGGCAATCTTTGGACCGATTCAATAGGGATCCGACCGATTTTGTGCGGCGATTTGTCACCATGGATGAGACATGGATCCACCACTACATGCCAGAAACGAAACAGCAGTCGAAGCAGTGGGTGGAAGTCGGTGGTTCAGCGCCAAAGAAAGCGAAGTCGATCGCATCTGCCGGAAAGGTCATGGCCGGTGTGTTTTGGGATGCGAAAGGGATCCTGTTAAGTGATTACCTTGAGAGAGGCAAAACAATTACAGGCGAATATTACTCCAACCTCCTTGATCAGCTGGATGACAAAATTCGCGAGAAGAGGCCTGGCTTGAAGGAGAAAAAAATCATCTTTCACCAGGACAATGCACCTGTACAGAAGTGTGCGTTGGCGATGGGAAAACTGCGGGATTTGGGGTACGATTTGCTCGGCTATCCCCCCTATTCACCAGATTTGGCACCCTCAGACTTCCATCTGTTCCTAAACTTGAAGAAATTTGTTTCTGGGAAGCGCTTCGCATCCAATGCAGAAGTGGAGAAGGCCGAAGATGAATATTTTCACAGCCTTCCAGACTCTCACTTCCGAGAAGGAATACTGAGGTTGGAGAAAGGCTGGACTGGACCAAGTGTGTTGAAGTTAAGGGAGATTATGTAGAAAAATAAATCATTTTTTAACTGAAAATGGCAGTCTTTCATTGTCAGGCCAAGAACTTTTCACCTTGCCCTCGTATGTCCGAAATTTGATAACGATGTCATGAGAACCAACAAAACCAATTTTCCAAGTCCGCTTATACACGAATGTAGGCAAAATGAAGGAAATTTGAAATAAAAATCTAGGGAATAAAATCTGCCTTACATTCGAGCCGTTCATGACATGTAATCATGCCTACGGAATTCTCTTATCAAAACGAAGTATAGTGTGATAGGCTGCGGCACCTCACAAGTCCGACTTTTTCAACTTCAAGTTACGGTACCGGTACCACTGCCGCCCTCCCATGCCATAAGATTTTTATTCCCGTTTGTACCTCGAATCGCCACATGGATTTCTGCTTTTTTCACTTCAAAAAAATTATTCAAAACTGACCGGCAACTACTGGATTTTTTAAGGTTCTAGTAATAAGTATCTCAAAAGGTTCCATTTTGTTATTTTAAATTCGAATTTCCTTTCGACGAGTTTCTTTCTTTCACATTTGTCGACGATTTTCCTTTTTGTACGATTCGACGAGTTTGGTTCGACGTAAATGCCCCGACGCAGTCTTATTCCAGACGTCCGTATTACCTTAGATATAAAATTATATAGAACACTTTTCCAAATTTGCCTCTACAGTTAGGAAAGTTAAATTTGAGAAAAGGATGCAAATTTCGATATCACTTCGGGGAATAAGACCACACGAACTCATCCCGCCGTTTACGCAGCAGTTCGAGGTACAGATAGACGGACGGACAGAGAGATGAACAGACGAACAGAGTTGCGAAACCCAATTTTTCAAGTTCCTCTAAATTGAAATCTCGGTATCGAAATTTTTCACGAAAACAATACTTTAGGATGTGGTCAGCGGCGAATGAGAAATTCTTTGTGGATCTGTGAGAGAAAAGGATTGGTGAACTCCATGGGAACAGCCACATTTATTAGAACCATCAACATCAAGGTAGTGAGCCAGCAAGTGGATACCTTGCTCATATTTTGGGGGCAGATTAAAGCTGATGTTCCATGGATTCTAAATATTTTGTTTTTGCTTGCACCTAGGGCAACGAGTCAAGGTAACAAAGCACGTACTAATGCCTGTAGAGATGAAGAAGGAAACCTTGTAGTAGAAATGGAGTCGGTGCTGAGAATATGAAAGAACTATTTCTGCAACGAAGACAGACATCCCGCTGTCTGGTATAATGAACCATTTAACCTAGACGGTGGTAGCCAAAACTTTTGTCCGCTTTATCAAAACGAACTGAGGATAGTATTATACAAGTTA
Organism: Pocota personata; assembly: GCA_963082735.1. Taxonomy (NCBI): domain Eukaryota; kingdom Metazoa; phylum Arthropoda; class Insecta; order Diptera; family Syrphidae; genus Pocota; species Pocota personata. The sequence goes on along the minus strand of OY720430.1, from coordinate 236,540,299 downwards.
AAATCCAACAAGCAGAGTTGTTTAAAGTTAACTCATTTCTACTATTTGATCAGACGAATTAATGCGTGATGAATAAAATCTCAGCATCGTTCGCCAGATTCACAGGAAAGTAGACCCCCTCAACTGCACCAACTACAGAGACATCTGCCTTTTCAGCATCGCGATCTTATCTGCATCAAGAAACCTTTTCTCAGCAACCCCTATCAGTGCGGGTTTAGTCCAGGGAAGTCCACAATCGATCACATTTTCACACTTCGGCAAATCCTGGAGAAAGCTCAAGAAGTCCAAATCGATATCCACCATCGCTTTATCAATTTCAAGGCCGCCTAGGACAGCATTTATAGAGACGAGCTATACAGAGCCAAACTCGTTCGTCTGTGCAGGATGACGATGGAGAATCCTCTCAGAGGCATAATCTTTCAAAAGTTTGTACAACGACATAACTGACAGGAATCAGCGGGCTGTCACCGATGAGTTCGCGAGTATTGAGACAGAAGCAGCCAAAATGAGTTTAGCGGTGAACAAGGGCAAGTGCTGTCAATAAGAGAGACACCCACTATTGACGAATCGGACAAAACGTCACAGTGGACATCTGTAACTTCGAGGTTGTTAGGGACTTTGCATCATATCAGGCTTTGCTATCATATCAGACAACAACTTAAGCATGTGAAGGCATGCAGTATACTCGTAAGTCCTTGATAATCCCGAGCCTGTTCTATGACACTGAAGCATGGACTATTTCGAAAGCGAATGAAAATATCCTTGGTCGTTTCGAGAGAAAAATTCTTTGTAAGATATTCGGTTTCATTTGCGTTGATGGCCTTTCGAGGAGAAGATTCAACGACGAACTATACGAGCTCTACAGCGACATAAACCTAGTGAAAAATGTGGGGCGAATGGACATCAACTCTAAGGCCCACAGAGTCTTCGAATCTAACCCGGAGGCACGCGGCAGTAGAGAAAGACCTTGTTTTAGGTGGAGCGCACAGGTAGAAAGGGACCTCAACCTATTTGTAGTCTGCAACAGGAGGCAGTTGGAGAGATTTGCTGGTTGAGGCTGACCTGAGTAAAGACTACAACATTAAACTAATAAGCAAAATGCAAAGAACTGCCGTCATAGGTACCAGATGTACCATGCGGACATATCCGACGAAAGCTCAGAATATGCATCTCCTACCTCTTGTCCTCCTTATTCAATACATTTCAGCATGTACAAGTAACGCGGTCAGACTCAGAGAATCAGGGTGCTGGTCTGGACACAGTGAGATTCTAGATTCGTTACCAGGAGAACTGGGGAAAATTCTGACCGACTACACAATACTTAGACTGAATTTTCAACTCTACTTCACAGTCGAAAGAGACTGGAAAAGAGGTGAAGTCATATATAATCAAAGATGGACTGTAGGTTCGGTGAAGAATCTTTCCGGAAACACTAAAAATATCAGTACCCTTCCACCTTCCCGATTCAGTCAGCGTGTTTCAGGCGAAAGTTCTGGAAATACGTGAAGCGTGTCAGATAATAAGACACAAGTCTACACCCATTGACGGTATCGCCATTTTCATTGATAGTCACACTGATTTCAACAATATCATCTTCCCAGCTGGTGGAATAGTGCAGAGCTCTCATCGCTAGGTTATCGGACCAAAATCAGTCTTCTCTGGAAGAGGTACAAATGGGCCGATGAGCTGGCGAGGAGGGGGTCTGCTCTTTACAGATCCCTTGTAGAGATACACCTCGTTCCGATGGGAATTGTCAAGAGCGAGTTTGAACTGTTTGCACAGTTGTGTCATTTCTAGGCAAATCTTGTCGAACTACAACTGGGCCAGAACATCAAGACATTTGTAAAAAGGACTCGGGCAGATGCTGCAAGAATTGTCGACGACCTTATTCAGAGAAAAACACCACAAAGCTGATCAGTTTCTTGAATGCCACATGATGGATTTGAAACCCTTTCACTTCAACAACCTATTAACGCCATCCAACAAACAAGGATACGTGAGTTGTGATACCCAAAATGGTGTTTAAGTGCTAATTGCAGTACAGAGACTCAGAAACTACCAAGACCGTCTGTATCCCGCTCCGGACTAATAGAATTGCGAGCTATCCGTATGCACCATTCTATGTGAAATATCCACTATTCACATCCTACTTATTCATCTTGGTATGTTTCCCCACATAGTATCGATTATCTTCTCCAATACGCTACTACCGACATCAATAAGCATATTAGTTCCCTGAGATTGCTGTAAATGTTCACCCACTCTCAGGAGAACTTTCCCTAAGATTTACTGTCGACACCCCCTTTCCTATTGAATTAACTGACGTCCTCTCGGTCTGTGGAATATTATCAGAAAGTTTGACATTTAAATTTCTACGCTTTTCACATCAAATGAAACAAAGTCCACATCTCTGTACGGCTAGATAGTGCACTCAGTTAGATTTTTCCATCACCATCACCATCACCATCACGATGTGTGCGGTCCTCGCGCTCGCTGATAGACTTAGAGTTCCTCCACTCATGATGGTAGTGGGTGTTGCAATGACCGTTCCACCTCACTTTGTAATCGATGCTGCCGACTCCATGTGCACTATGAACACAAGCTCAGATTCCGCACGGTGTTATTCGTGGGAACTTTCAACCGCAACGCTCGATGTATTGTACGAGTAGACTTTCAGATACGCGCAAATTGTTGCATGCCATCACCATCACCATCGCCATCAACATCATCGTCATTGTCATAACGATTTTTCAATAAACATTCCTAGTATCTGAGCGATTGTGCTATTAAAGATACACAAATACACAATTCGTGGGTGAAACGTTCGCACGTTCATGCGATTGTCGTTATGCCAATTGTTCGATTATGATAATCAGCAACGGCTGAGTGTCAGATGGCGATGACCATGATTCGAGCGGCCAAGCCATTTATGTCTCTCGGCGCTCTCGAAAAATTCATTGTTTTGTGATTAATTAGGCTCCGACATGGTATCGTGCAGAGCTCGAGTATCTCTGTTTGGTTTGTAGGTAGCTGTTGCATGGAACACAGCTGGGTGGCTGGCTGCTTCTATTCAACATCGCATTATGATGGAGTTATTATTAATAGTGCTCGCGTGATTGCGGGTTCTGAATTCTATGTGAGCTGTCCAGTGTCCCAGGGGTCAAATTGCTGTGAACCAATTTAATTGGCATTTGTAGTTTGTTACAACTAGGTGAGGCATTTCAGGGACAGTTTTCCTTGGGTATGACAGACCTACCACATCTTTATGTGTAAATTTGCAAAAATTAAGATGTCATTAGGCTAGATACCGGAAATCCTAGTTATCCGTAGCTCCTTTCGATGACTGGGAATACATAGGCCCACAGGCTCGCTTTTAGTCCAATCTTACATCATGCGGGTTTATGGCCAGCCCATCACTACGAATGAGGCAAAATGTATAAAATTTCACCTCATAAACTTATGGCCAATTTGGCGATGGTGATGGCAATGACGATGGCTATAGCGACGAGGCGCCTGCATTGAGTTGGGCATGATGCTGCTGATGATGATGTTAGTTTAAATGTATTCCTCCTATCGCCCTCGCCCCTCTCCAGATGTGTTGTTAAGGCAAATACTCGAAACAGTCATAAAAACCTCTTCGACTCTTCGAGGAATAATAAGTGTCTCGTTGTGGAGATTTATGAATCCTTTCCCAATCATAAGACCATCGTCTCGATGTGCAATCATACGTTAATGTTACCAAAGATACACGCGGCGCCCGCCGCCGTCCTACATCCCACGGGACACATGATGCGCACATCATTACATCGCATTTGCGTGGCATTAAAACTTTCTAAAAAATATTCGCGTTTTACGACTGTGGTGTTTATTTTATGGTAGTAATGCTAATCAGGGTTCAAGACATTCACTAGGATGTAGTCTCAAGTCATATGGTTGTCAGTTTATGAATGGATTAGGTACATTTTTAATTGTTCCGCTTCTCAAGAGATCTTCTATCGCTACAGAGAATATTCTCTCTCTCTATTTTTTGATGGGAGATTAGCCAACACACACACCACGTAGAGAAGTATCTCCACACAAGATACATCACCCAAGTGTGTTGCTGCGGCGGCAAGTGACACCTAACAAGAGTAGCCTGAGTCAGGGATCCTTTGGCCTTAACAAATGGTATGCGACATGCGAACTATCAGTTGGGATTTGGTGGTGTTCTGTGTTCTTGGCACTGTGACCGAAACATAAATCTCAGAGATAGAGAAGCAAGACATATGGTTTTGGGTGAATGGTTGTGGTCGCAATCTGTGTATCTTGTTGGATTTGGAATGAGATACAGCTTGTTGGAGGACATGAAATGTTTTCCGACAATTTTAGTAGATTCCTAAGTATTGTTTTTTTTTTGTTAAGAATTAGTGATATGGAGTGCTTATGGGAGGCGGCAATCAGGAGCTTACCATGCGGAATGGTGTAAAGGGAAGCATTGACATTCGATAATTCTGCACGAAAGGAGATGAAGAACGTCAATGATTCCTACTGAAAAAGATAGTGACGATAGTATACAGCCCTGTGGGACGCCTCTCTCTTGTTGATAATTTTCCAATGCAAAATATTTCATGCCACCAAGTGCCTCTTCGACGTGAGTCATAGCATTTTTCCGAAATAAATGAAAGAACATGCAAAACGAAAACAGGCTTGCTTGCTTACTCTACTGTTTTTGTCACTGCAACCCTCTTCTGGTACTAGAAAAGCATTCTTCTCTTATGTATTTGCTTACTTATCGGAAGTTGGTCTAAGTAGGAATCTAGCTAACTAATTTTTTTGCGAATCAATGTCCTGCAATTTTCTTGAAGATGTGTTTCCACCGCTTTGTTAGAGAGTTTTGTAAAACCGTCACTTTGTAAACTTAACTTGCTAATTTAGTTTCTTAAGTTGAAACGTATAACCTGCTAGCGTTCTTAGCTTTATTTTGTCCAAAATTCAAAGTATCTCAGTTCGACTCAATTGACACTCAAGAGATCAGCTTTTTTAGTTTTCCTTCGTTGTCTAAAGTGGATTTATAATGACTTGTCCTCTCATCAGGCTCCTATGTTCGCTTAATGTTAGGTTCCACCATATAGTGCTGAACATTATCGAAACAATTTCACTTTAGATAGTTACTAACTGAATTATTTCAATTACGACTTTATTCATTCATTGATACAAAAATCGAAAATAAATCGGTGGGGTTGATAATTTGCATTGCAACGAGTCAGAAACTGTTGGATGTCGAGATAGGGTAGTGAAAATGGGGTTGGATTGGTCACACACTGAGGAAGCCAAATGACAACATCGCGAAGTAGTCCTTTGGATGGAATCATCAGGGTGGATGGCGGGTTGGAATATCAATAACTACGTGGAGATCAATAGTCTTGCCAGAACCAGTGACCACAGCTGAAATATTTAGCTGCAGACTGAGAAAGATGGAAGGGATTTGTGGCTATCCTATACCCCATCCGGGGTTAAAGGAAGTATCATGATAGCAGTTTGCATTATCAAAAAGGATCTCCGCACACTCAAGAAAGATTTCCATTAATCCTTTGGGGTAAAATTGGACATTTAGAAACATTTTTCACATAATTCTTTCAATTTCTCTCGTTAAACGCACTGTTTTAGAAATATTCGCACTCAGAAACGATTTTGATTAATGTCGCAGTAAAGTAGGACATTTTGGTAAATTTCATACCTACTCAGCTCATGCAGGGACTAATCGAATGCAATACATTGGATTAGAAAAAATAGAAGGAATGAAAATAGTACTGCACGAATTTTATTAACTATCGAAGTTCCCGTCACTATCACCATTGCTCTGATGGTTGCAGTGATACTAACAGTAGAACTCCACTGAAAGGGTCTTATCTGCTAATCCTTTACACACCTAGAATAATTTTCCCAACTATTTTCTATACGTGCTAGTTCTAGAGGAATTTGGTATCTATGTAGAGTCGAAGGTATTTGATGCCCGTTTCAAACTCCTTCTTCGGAGGTGCTGTAGAAGTCTTCTCCTGGAAAAAATGCTTTTAATCGCTTCTGTCTATTTTTAGGTCATAGTGCAAATCGGTATTTTTTACATACCAAGGGACATTTATTATATATATTAATAGCAATTATCAAGGCTACATATGATGGGTCCACATGTCACGTTTTGCACAGAGGAAGGCTGTCTGAGGAATTCGAAGTCCAAAGTGGGGTTCGGCAAGGCTGCTTACTTTCACCAATACTGTTTTTATTGGTGATTAGCGATGTGCTGAATGCGGCCTCTCACATCTGAACTCAAACACCTCGACTACGCCGACGATGTATGCCTACTGTCTCACAGAATAATGGACCTTCACCAAATGACAGCAAATGTGGAGAGGGAAGCAGACGTCGTTGGGCTGAAAACTAACTCGGCAAAAACAAAAATGATCAGCCTAGGACCAAACTCATCAACTCATGTATGCATTACTGGACAAACGGTTGAAAGTGTAGAGAGTTTCCAATACCTTGGGAGTATTGTTTCAACCGATGGCGGAACCGAACTGGATATAGCCAGCCGAATAGGTAAAACAAAATTTGCGTTTGGGATGCTATCCATAGTTTGGCGAAGTAATGCAATTAGCTTAAACACCAAGCTACGACTGTTCCGTTTCAACGTTGAATCCGTGCTGCTATATTGATGTGGTACCTGGAGAGTGACCGTCACTACCACGAGGAAGCTGCAAACGTTTGTCAATAGGTGTCTACGCTACATCTTAAGGATATTCTGGCCAAACCGTATCTCTAACGAACAGCTTTATCAGCCATGAACCTATAGGCACAACCATACGACGACGAAAGTGGCAGTGGATCGGTCAAACTCTCCGAAAGGGTGACATGTCCATAGCTAACCAAACGATGCAATGGAACCCGCTTACCCAGGATGGCAGGATACGCGGCGGTCCTAGGAGTACGTGGCGCAGAACAGTTGAGAAGGAAGCACGACAACTGGGAAAGAGTTGGGGAGAGCTCAGGCACATTTCCAGAAATCGCACACGATGGCACGTAGGCGTTGTAGAGGCCCTATTACCCACAAGGGGATACAGGACATAAGTAAGGGACATTTATTATTCCACGAAGGACTTTGTTTTGGAATAAATAAATATTTTACGCAAACAGGACCAGGCGTAGCTTCTTGTAGGCGTTGTCTTGTGCTTGTTATTTTTTCACACGAATGGGGGGAACCTACAGATTTACTGCTGGATCTGAAAAGCGAAATTGAGGAGCTACTTCATGACGGAGGTTTGTCAGACTTCGCGAGATATAGGATCATTAAAAAGCTTTCTGATATTTTTACTGGGATTCAAATCTGAACCTCCAGCTCAATAGTCTAACGCACTACTGAGCCACGGGAAAAGAAGTAAGGTCAATAAAAAATGGCTCCGCATTCTAACAGGCTGTCTGGCGGGTCACTGCATGCATAAGGAACATCTCAGGAAACTGGGCATAGAGCAGAACGGAAACTGCAGATTCTGTGGGGACGCTGAGGAAGCCCCAGGGCATCTACTTAAAGAATGTGGAACATTGATTCACAAAAGAAGAAACCACAGGATGCCTACCAACTATCAGAAGAAAATCTATCATCGTTGGATCCACTCAAGATACTCCGGTTTATCAATGCAATTGGACGGGAGGAGGTGCTCTAAGTCGAGTATATCATCGTCTTGAACTCCAAGTCGGGAGAGTACAATAGATCTATAAACGTCGCAGTGCACGTACACCCCTATAACCAATCTACAATCTACTGAACCACTATGGCCTAGGACCATTTACTACATTTACTACGATAGATCTGTTTAGTTTCACAGCCGTCAATCTTTGTAGGTGGGAGATCTACTTGATCCCTTTTATCCCATGCAGTGGTTCCTAAGGGATTATATAGCTTTAGCTACTACTCTCCTGTCTTTTTTCTTACTTCCTCTGGTTGGGGGCTCTGATGATGCAAACCCATTTACAACCATCCAATGCCCGTTTTCCTTAGGTCATCTCAACACCTTTGGTATTGTGTAAGTATTTTTTGCTCTATTCGAATCGCGATTTTTGTTGAGGTGACATGAAAATGCCAATGTTTTTCTGATTTATAACCGCTATACTCCCTGGCTACAAATTATGTCCTAATAAATACAAACTTGGCTTAGGGGCAAAGTTCTTTGTTCGTAATTCATCAGCATCCTCTCGGAGGGTTACCGTGTCAGCCACTTATTGTTTCAATTATCATACCAGTTATGGGAACTCAATCTTTCCTTCAACCTTCAGCTGTCTTCTATCAATAGTTTCCCGAACATTCACGAAGAATAATCCGCCCATCTAAGCTTTTCTCCTCAAATTATGTAGCAAGCTGCTACAAACGATTCCAAACAAGCGTAGCCTTCCTAAATCTACAGTTGACTTGCAATAAGATACTGTAATGTGTGGGATGTTTTGATTCCATTGTATGACAGTCTGTTCTCGCAGAAATCGTGTTCACTGGCGATAGAACGACATTTCGACTTGCAGCTGGCACCGTCATAGAATAAACCATCACCGCTTTGCAACCTGAATCGTATTCGCTTCAAACACGTTTCACTACATTCAAACAATGTATCTACAACTGCGGCTGTCGACATGACAATTTTAATCACAAAAGCATGTCCCGCTCAACGCACTTAGTGTCATCTCCGATGATGTATGTTTCGCACTATCTACACCTGCGCCTGACTAAAAATATACACTTGTTGACATATGTAACCAATTCCTGAATCCAAATCAATAAACTTACCATCTCCCGCCACCCTCTTGATGAATTGCATACTCACTCAGTCAGGCGGATTATATACAAATTACCATGAGCCTAGGCCAGGCTTCAATGCAGATGCTTGTCTCTACAAATTCTAAAAAAAAGAGAGGGGAAACAAAATTGAAATTGCGACATCTTACACAGATTTATCATTTACATGATTAATGAAGCAATGTTGCAAAATAATTGGAAAAACATTTTTGTGCGCCTGCCGCAGCACCACACCATGACACCGACACCAGTCCGGCGACAACATTTGTCTTGGAACCCCAGGATTCTGCTATCTTCATCAAGATTCTGGGCGTTCATTTGAATATAGGTGTAGCTGTACGTATTCCCAGCGCAAAACGATGGAGTATCACTTAATTTGTGGATGAATCCTTAATCGGAACGGAATGGTTTTGGTCGCCAAAAATTCGCAGATACATTAGGTACAAGTATAGATGCAGCGATCTTGCCTGGAATGTTTGCTTCTCTGTAATCTGTGCTTGGATCGCTGTAGAAGAACTCAAAACCAGAGCACATGAATAGAAGATGAATGTTCCCGCAAGGAGGTTGTAGAAACAAAAAATGCTCTACGGTATGCGGAAAGAGAGCACACGGCAAAAAATTACCCAACAAGGCTCATTAGTAAACACCTCGTCCATGCTGTGGTGCATGTGATGCCACCAACATGGCTTCGAAGGCGGTGGACTCTATACACATAACTTCCGTGGATGCAGCCTAGAAGATAAATCAGACCAAAAGACATTAGGTATACACTATTTCGGGCCTGGCAGCAATAGCAGTAGCAGCGATGGTCAACTACAGGAGTGATTTCTCATTTTAAGAGCTCAAGAGAGAGAAGCAGCACACATCAGTGCAACATTTTAATTTATAATATCCCAGCTTCCCTAACAAGTGCACTGCGAATGGAATGATAAAGAGCTCGTAACAAAGGAGCGAACGAAGGCACAACATTGTAGACGTAGATGGCCCAGCTTGTTAGAGGGAGAGCTGGTGTGAGATGAAAGGACTTCCTACATAGATTCAATAAAAGCAAACTATCTGTGGCACACCTGCATCCTATGTGCACCACCACCGCATCCTCATCATCATAATCTTCATCACACACATTCTCTCTTTCTCTGGTGGAGGATTCCCATTGCCCATGTCTCCTCTTGGCTCGTCTCGCTCCCATTGTGAAATTGGTTATTGGCCAACGGGCCAACCAGCCATCATCAATGAACGTATCCATACAGAAAACAATTTTATACGCAATATCAGCGCGCGGAGGAGTAGAAGGCCGAGGCGAGGCGATCGGTACAACGGTACAAAAATTGCTTAACGGATGGATAAATCGTCGTTCGGTCGTTTTCCATTTTTATGCGCAGTTATAATGGATGATGGCGCTGTATACAATTGCCTGCCGGCAGAGATTCATCGTGAATGTTTCGTCGTCCGTTGGTTTTGTTTTTTTGTTTTTTTTTTTTTTTTTTTCTGTTGAAGATGGACACCATACCATCACCACCACCACCACCACCACTGATGGTGCTTCTGCTGCTATAGCATAAGAAGAAGGTCAGGTGAAAATGTCCAAGCGAACATTTTTGGTGAAAGAAAAGTTTCATTGTTTGTTGCAATTTTATTGCATCCGTGCTGCAACAATTCGAGATGAAGATGTGGTGGATGGTGTTCCATGGTTTGCTATGGTTTTGTTTGGTTTTACAGCCCAGCATGGGGTGAACAAGAATCGGGTAGTGTTGTGGGGCTTCTTTAACAGAAGCTGCTGCAATTGGTATTCCGTTTGTATATTGAGGAACATTCAGAATACGGGGATCTATAGATAGGATGAGGTTTCTTCTATATCTGCGAAGGATCTCGCGTTGCAGTTGTTGCATGCGGTAACTGAAAGTGGGCGGAAGCCAGGTGACTTTTCTACTCTTTTGGATTTATCTACAGATCAAGACATCAGTTGAATTGTTCCATGATCCTGTTCTGAAAGAGGGAAATACGAGTAGTGATATGAGGCCGAAATGGATACATGAGATAAGGGAATGAGTTATTACATCGACCTAGTGTTAGTTGGTCGTCTGAGTAGATAAAGGAAACGACGGAAGAATATTGTGAAAGAAGTAAAATGTCTAGTATTCTGCAGGTGTTTTAATGGGAAATGATTAGATTGAAGGCTACCTTAACGTCCTGAACAATAATTCCTTTTGAAATCTTCGGTAAAATTATGCGAAAAGTCTCAAGTGATCTGAAAATAACGACTGCTTGTTTGTTTGTGAGTCATCCACTTTATTATGCCATAACCCTGCATATATCTACAAAACTGTACAACGGTTAGCATGTATAGGCACTACCAGCGCCATGAGAACCATACCGACACCATTTGACGTGCACACAAAAGAAGTTGCACCGAAAAGTGTCCTATGAATCTAGCAATCCAATTTCTTCATAAAGAGCCAGATAAGTCAACCAAGCCATCGCCAGATGGGAACAATTGGACACAAAAACAGATAAGATGACAGCATACCCCGACTTCAGCTTAGACTTCCAAACAAAATTCCCCTCGCGAGGAGACTGGGTGGAAGGAAGAGTTATGGACCCAAGTCAATCTACAATCAAAGCCATCTCATCCACGGCGATAAGAAAAAGAAAAAGAAAAAGACTCTCAGCGCAGAACATAATGTCACACTCTGTTGGGTCCCGAGACATAGGTGTATCTCCGGTTGCAAGAATACCGACGATCTGGCTTGAATTGGTTCGGATCTAGACCAAACTAAGTTAGATCAATGAACTTATCAATCTGGCATGAGAACGAACTTTCTGAAGATGGCCGATGAAAGATGTGACACACTTTCATCACACGGCACATCAAGGAAGTCATTGACACATCAATGCCTTCAATCGCAGGCCAAAAAAAGTCGGTTATCATTTGGCGCCTTCGTCGTTTTCAAAATAAAATACGGTCTCATCACGCCGCCAGTCCACAGCGTGCACCAAAAGTCATCCATAGGCCTTTTTCCAGATAGATGGAAACTTGCGCACGACCAGCATAATTCCTAAAATGGCCGATAGAACTTCCCTTTCTCTCTAGCGACCCATTGCATTAACGTCAGTGCTTTCCAAGATCATAGAGAGCATTGTCGACAGTATGGTTTCCGGCAACAGCTTCGCAGAGGAGTCCTAATGGTATATCTGTCCGACAAATGGAATCAATGCATTCATCAACACTCTGAATGCAGAGTTGGTTGGTTGGTTGGTTTAAGAGGGTGAGCTTATGCTCTTCACTTAGGCCTCCACTGGGCCCGTTGTGTTCCCCTCGTCTGCCGAGCTGTGGGAAAAGTAATGGGGAATATTGGGATCATCTGAGTATCAAAAAGGAGATTATGTCATATAGTGATCGGGAAATCGTCTTGTTCGTCTAGCGAACTCCAATATATCACCGATTCCTTTCTTACTGAGGTGTGTAAGATCCGGTATCCTTGGGGATCCCAGTATATTCAGTCTTAAACTTGCTGTTGTAGGACAGTGGCAGAGGAAGTGTTCTATATCTTCCTTCTCCTCACAGTTGGCACAGATTGTTGCTTCAGCTAGCCCGAGTGAATGCAGAGTAGTTGCCCTTGATATATTCGAAGCTTTCGATAGAGTATGGCATTGCGTTCTTATAAAAAAGCTTCAATCTTATGGTGTTAATAGCATCTTTTCACAATGGATTGCGAGCTTTTAAAGTAATCGATCAATATAGGTTGTATTAGATGAATTTACTTCCACCCCTTCCACAACTAATGCTGGTGTACCCCAGGGCTCAGTCCTCTCTCCGACTTTGTTTCTATTATTTATCAACGACCTTCTCTCTCTTACTCGCAATCCAATCAATTCCTTCGTGGATGATAGCACTCTTGACTTCGTTTATGCGTTATCGATTCCACGACAAGGGCCCCAAGTTGTCGAGTCTGAGCGACAGCGAATGTCAACAGAACTCAATTCTGGATGTACAAAACCGAGTTGAGTTCAATGCGTCAAAAACCCAATGCTGTCTCCTGTCTCAGAAGCGGGGTACTAACGTAGACAAACTCAAAATGAATGGAATTGTTGCTGAGGATGCTAATGGATTGGTCAATGAATGGCATGCATGTTAGCTCAGACCTTCGCTGGAATCAGCAGATCACAGATGCTGCTAAAGCTAGTGCAAGATGCCTTGGATTCCTCAAAAGATGCAAGCTATTTTTCACTCCCAAAGGCTACGATCTATAAAGCTTATATTAGTCCGAAACTTGAATATACCTCGCTTGTTTCGGCGGGAGCTTCTATAGTTGTGTTTCGCCTGTCCGTCAGTTTACACGTACGACATCTTCCGCACACGCTTATAGCTTGAAACCTGCTTTCGAGCAGACTGAGAAATTCAGAAGATCACTTTTTAACCAGTCAACACGAATGTGGAATAACTTGCCTGCCACAATTTGTCCAGAAACTTACAACCTGCGCTCTCTATCCTCTCCCCTCCAATCTTTAAATCACCTACACACCCTTTCAAGATTTTGTTCGAAAAATAGGCGTCAACTTGCTAATTTCCCGGCACCCAATCGGCGTACATTCTGCGCATTCTATGGTCGGGAGGCTTTGGTTGTTGTGTAAGCCGAAAATACATCAAACGAAGCTGTCGGAAATGCTCAATTGCTGAGCGCAGCTTGGTATTGACAATTCCGGGATTTCAGCCACTGGGGCACTCACAGAGCCTATGTTTTGTTTTCAGTTGATCGAGCATTACAGTGATACACAGGCCCCACGACATCACAAACACTACCGCTTTGTTTGAATTTGGCTCATTTGTAGTAAGATGCAGCAATTTTAATACATTGAGCAGTGGTTAAACGATCCATATTGTAAAATAGGAAAGGCAAGAACTAACTACCTGTCACTGTGGATGACAGATGGATTTGACAGATGTTATGTGGCAGGAATCACAGGAAATAAATAACAATTTACCTGTTCAATGGTTGAATTCTTGCTCCTGAACCCAAGCTGGTGATTAGGGATAAGATTTGTTTCCTCAATAATCAGCTGTAAGCACTTAAGTAATATCCTCTCAAACATTTTGGATACAATTGGTTGTCGGGACGTACTCCAATCTAAGCGCAATTTTAAGTCATGAACAGGAGCTTTCTTAGGTTTTAATTTGTTAATTTTTTTTTTTTTTTGAGTTCTACTAGCGATGCACTTGTTATTGTGTATAGTTCTATAGATGTATCCGACGCATTGATATTATGAATAAGCAATTGGCTGTCGAACGGTTTAAAAGTCTCTTCTTGATGGGAGTCAAAAAATTTCCGCTTTCTCTTACAGATGCCTTGATAAACGCTCTGTACCAAGTCATCCCCAGCAGCTTTAAATAGCTCGGCAGTTAGACTATCGTATCCAGCAACCTTCTTGGAGTTTGGTACGTAGGTACTAGAGGGTGTTTTCTTAGAACTTCGTTTTTCGAATTGGCAATACTTTTTCCAGTGACAGCCAATTTGACAGCTGACAGCTGATTTGTGCTCAGTTTGGTTTGCCATTTCACTATGAATAGACTTATGCCAGAACAACGCTTGCAAATTGTGCAAATTTATTTCGAAAATCGTGGTTCAGTGCGCGCCTATCCGAGCAAGTAATTCGAATAACCATGGATCGTTTTCACACCACGCATGCACGTCGTACAGTGCGCACCGAAGAAGCTGTTACTGCTGTAGAGCGTTGTATTGAGGAGGACCCGAATGAGTCGATTCGCCATCATGCACAGTAATTGGAGCTGAGTCCATCCACTTTATGGAAGATTTTGCGGATAGATCTTGGTTTACGAACTTACACGTTCCAGCTCGTGTAAGAATTGAAGCCGCTAGACGATCGTGTGCGTCGTACGTTCGGTGAATGAGCCGAAAACAAGATTGATCTTGATTCTCATTGTCACCACAAAGTTTTGTTCAGCAATGGGGCTCATTTTTGGTTGAATGGCTATGTCAACAAGCTAATTTTCCGCCATTTACATCCACAAAAAGTCACTCTTTGGTATGCTTTATTGGCTGGTGGAATCATTGGTCCATATTCCCTGAACGTTACAGTCAATGGAGAGCGCTATAGATTTATGATTACTGACGTTTTCGTTCCTCAGTTGAATGGCATTAACGTGAAAGAGCTGTAGTTTCAACAAGACGGCGCAACATGCCACACAGCGTGTGCCATACTTGTAATCAATTTCATTTGATGTGCGCATAATTTCGCGTAATGGACCTGTGAATTGGTCTCCAAGATCGTGTACTTTAAAACCTTTATTGGATATGATTATTGAAGAAGATATTTCAGGGCAAATAATCAATATCTATGTTGATAGCCAAGCGGCCATTAGGGTGTTTCAGTCAACATCACTAAGATCCAAGCTCGTAAAAATTTGTAAAAAACGACCCTGTGCTGGTTACCGGGCCGCATGGATATCTCCAGTAACAAAAAAGTGGACGAACTAGCCGGAGAAAGTTCACTTATAAGCCATTCGCGTGTCCTTTCCGAGGCTAGTGTACCGATTAGCTCCCTATACATTGAGATAGACGTCGATTAGACACATGCGCTACAGACAAATCATTATGGCCAATCTACGACAAAAAGAGAACTAAGAACATATAGAACTAAGTCGAAGGGATATCCGCATAGCTGTTGGTGTCGTGACAGGACACTGTGTGATAGGCAATGACGCAGCACAGCTAGGGTTACCTCATAACGACTACTGTAGAAGCTGCAGGAATGTAGAGGAAATAGAAATCGTTCATCATCTCCTGATTGTTCAGCTCTGCATGAGCTAAAGGGTTTTTCATTAAGCGCTTCCTATCTTTAAATTTAAATTAAACAAAGTATGTGTGAAATATCTTCGAAATTTTTTATTCGTTTGAAAGGCCTATCGATGCCATTAATTAAAAAAGTTGGTAATCAGCGACCTATAGCGTTCGCCGTTGACGGTGATGGCCTGGCCAACGTCGTTCTCAAAGAACTATGGACCGATGACGCCGCCAGCCCAAAATCCACACCAAACAGTGACTTTTTCGGAATCCATTGGACGCTCTTGGATCTCATGTGGATTGGTATCGTCCCAAATTCGACAATTTTCTTTGTTGACGTGCACCCATTCATCCAGAAATGGGCCTCATCGCTGAAGATGATTTTTCGATGAAAATTAGAGTCAGTTTCCAACTGCTCCAGAGCCCATTCAGCGAACACACGTCGTTGTTTATGGTCGTTTACCTTCAGCTCCTGCACCAGTTGAATTTTGTACGGGTATAGGCCCAAGTCACGACGCAAAATTCGCCAAGTTGTGGTTTGCGAAAGGCTGAGTTCTTGTGAGCGACGCGAAATCGACTGCCTCGGATTCTCCTGCACACTCTCACGGACAGCGGCGATGTTTTCGGCAGATCTTGCGTTTCGTCAACATACGGGTGTTCGTTGAAAATTTACTGAAGCAGTGAACTCAAATTTATCCACCACACTGCGAATAGTATAGTTGCCCGAACAAAACACCCATTTTGATAAAACAACTTTATCAACACAGTTGAACGCTATATCCATCCATGGTGATTTGGCAAAACAGAGTGAATAAATGACAGCCAATTTGACAGATGTACCTTCAACAATATGGCCGCTATCAACTGTCAAAGTTCAGAAGTCCCTATTGGAAGACCCTGTAGGTAGCATTGAGCTAAGAAAACTCCCAAGATTCATACGTTTATCTGGGTGGTTTAGCCTAGCGGTCGAAGATTGAAGTCTCTAGGTTCCCAGGGTTCTAAATATTGGTCACAATGGACTCTTGGCCTCTCTAAGTGATCTGTTGACAACCCTGTCAACAAGGGCACTCATTTACCTAACCTAATCTAACACCTTTAGATTATTTTTTGTGGGGATTTGTGACATCGATAGTCTACGCCGATAAACCAGAGAGACGATGGACGACTTGGAAGCCAACATTCGCCGCTTTATTGCCGATATACGGCCCCAGATGCTCGAAAAAGTGGTCGAAAATTGGACTTCCAGATTGCGCTTCATTTGAGCCAGGCACGATGTCCGTATGCACGAAGTCATATTTAAACATAAATGGCATAAAATTATCTTCCCAATAAAGCCAATACCATGGACATTACCATGATTTTTATGTATTTTATTTCATTTCAAAGTTTTATACCTCTAAAAAAAAAAAACACCCTTTGCATGCGTTAAATTATTTTTTTTTATCTACCAGGTGGGTTAGGTATGATTTATTTCTATGCCAAGAAATTATTATTCCACACCTCCAAAAGATCAGTGTTCACTGCTGCGTTCTCGGAAGCATAAGATACATTTGAAATACCTGGGAAAAATAATACCCTTACTGAAGTTCACAATAAATTTCACATCAGCTCTGCACTTGAATTGATTTAAACTGAGTCGATTTCGATAATAATTTCTCTCCAAAGTGTAGGACGGTAATTGCTCTCTCACCCAAAAACTCACTTAAACTGAGCAGTTTCCCTAATCTCAACAACTTATCGGAATTCCACTTACAGGAATACGCCACAAAAGTGTAGATTACGAGTACAGCGGTTTTTCGAAACCCCTTCCTGATCGATTATTACACTTGATGATCAGTTTGGCAGCACACACAACCTGCTCCAATCGATTCAGTGCCCTAAAAATGAAAATAAAAAACTCCCACAGCCTTCGGAACAGCCTAATTTACAGAAACCATCGCATAAATCATTCGAATCGACATTCGGCTGAATTGTGACCTCGATTTCGAAGTGATTTCGCTTCTGATGCCGCGCTGCCATGGAGCAGTACAAGTCCACGCGGTAACAATGTAAAAAATTTACAAAATTATTGTAATTTCTTCACCATTGGTCGGCGCGGTCAAGATATGAATCTCCAACAATGCACAGAGTTCCCTTGGGTAGCTAACCCCCTTTCAGTTGGCGATGATGAGGACAACAACGGCGATGGCGATGGCGACGACGACGACGACAAAAATGGCGAAAAAACGCTTGGTCACGAATTGTGTTGATGGGGGTTCCAGACCTGAGCTGCTGTGTTGTTGCCTCTTATTTTGGCCACTTTTTTCCCCCTGCAAATGGATGCCTGGACAACAGTCAGCGGCAACCAAGCAACACGGCGGCGGCGTGCGGCCTCTGCACTAACAACACAAAGACGAACAATAACTGCCAATAAATCAATACACTCCACCAGGGCATGATCTTCTTTTGCACTTTTCTCTCTCGCTTAATCGCCTCGAGTACGAGTACCGAGAGGTGCGGATTACTGAAAGAGGAGGAAGTGGTGCCCCCATTGTATATGGGGGTCCATCAGAGCACCATTGTCAGCAGAATTCAAGAGGGATGTGCGTGTATGCCAGGAGACATCTCTATCGCAGACTACGCAGCCTCCTAGATCAATGACACTCTTTCACAGGTCCCGAACGGATGACCATTCATCAGCGGAGCTTTTCTATCGTTGTCAACACCTAAGCTGGTCACACGGAATAAATCAGTGTCACCGGACACTCCAGCGAGAGGTGTTATAGTTCATGTGGGACATACACACTCAGAGTCGACGAGTTGACGACCAGGTGTTCTCAGTCACACAACTTCCCAGCGTGCTGGTTGGAAATTCATTAACCACTGCCACGCGGCGGAAGAGTTCAAGTGCTCAGCTTGACCGTTGAGTAATAATTGAATGATTGATTGATCGGCGTTAGTGAGTCATCGTCATCGCACATTGTTATCTAGGCAGACGAGACCCATTATCCCAGCGCACATCTCTTGCTCCCCACTTAGAGAATGATGACTCGACGAATATTGCCATCCATTTTGGAGTTGACCTCGGGTCCACGTGTCTCGGGGCGATTTCCATTTGCAATGTGAGGCGAGTCGACGACTCCAGTGGGACGTGCATTGTGAGGCGCGGGTAATCTTACGCAGCGGGGCGCTTTGCAATTTCTTGATTAATTGGTCGGTTCGGCTTGGTCCGGTTGATGCCAGTGATGTGTGTTGTGTTGCGTTATGCATTTCCTGAGTCTGCCTATAGATAGCGATGGGAGACCGAAGGAGCGATAAGCATTTCGGCTGTGTGCACTCTGATGAGGTGAGATTTTCGAGTCCAGATAATATATGCGGAAGATATGAGTTTGGGAATGATGATGTTGTACTTGGTTTGGCTGGATGAACTCTCTGGTGATTGGGTCATGACCAGTAACTGGTGGACTTGTGTACGTGTGTGTGAATTGATTTGGGAGAGTGACTCTGCTTATTTTCGAAGCGGTCAT
Organism: Pocota personata; assembly: GCA_963082735.1. Taxonomy (NCBI): domain Eukaryota; kingdom Metazoa; phylum Arthropoda; class Insecta; order Diptera; family Syrphidae; genus Pocota; species Pocota personata. The sequence continues at coordinate 236,521,178 of OY720430.1, read as the reverse complement.
GATTGATTTGGGAAGAAGTGAGTTTTGTGTTGGGAAAGACGTGGACTCTGTTTTCCCCTCGAGACTGTAATGGGACCCTGATCCTGTGAGTGGAGTGGAGGGTATTTCCTGTGGACTTTGTGATTGAACTGTAAATCACCCAATATAGTGCTGGCGTGGTTCATTGGTGAAGCACTGAGAATGGGGGTCTCACGGTGCTTGATTCGAATTCGATATGAACCGTCTTAATCGGCTTGAGGATGATACATTTGTGAGACTAAGCTCTATTAGAGTTATTATAGTAAATCGTGGGGCTTCCTTCAAGCAGAGGTCCTATCATCCTCAATAAAGAGACTTATTATAGACGACCTCATTAACTAGTTGTCGAATAAGTTGGTCATGCTTGATGAAATTGAGTCAAGTTCGAAGACACACTCTGTGATGTAATACAGAGACAACAAGGGAATGGGGTCCTTCAGTGGGCCTAAGCATCAATGCAGCCAAGACTGATGTCACACTCTTCTGCCACACACTCAGGCATATCCGGCCAATAGAAATTATTATTGAGCAAAAGCTGGAGGTCCATGAGTTTATCCTAGTTACCAAATGCATATGAAATAAACACTAAAATAGTAATTGGAAAATGCACCCGATCGCTAATGATTTGCAAGGGCATGGCAGATGAACCCTGGGTATGTAGTCCCAGTATGCTACATTTGGATTGTATTGTAATGGCGAGACCAATAAAACTATTATGCGTAGACGTATTTTGTTGCAGCGGCTGTGAAGGTAATCCTCTATCTTTCACTTCTGCACCTCATAATTGAGAGATCAGAGGAGAGAGACCAGAGGTCGAGACTCCAAAGTAACACCGCTACTCCAAATATCCAGAGAGAATGAGTAAATACAGCTAAAAAGAAAGTGTGAATCCTCAAGGATCACATAATGAAATGCTATATCCAAACCAATGGGCAAGTTCTTCAACATCTTCCAAGTAGAAATTCATGCGATCGAAAGGTGTGCCGAACTTAACACTGACAGAAACTACTCGTATCACAAACAATGCAATTATGTCAGAAAGATGTCCGACTATAGGAGTGTCAAGGCAAACATAACAACCTTGACAAGATGAACAATGTCACCCTATTCTGGAGGCCAAGCAAAGCTAAAGTGAATGGTAATGAAGAAGCTGATTGTTGATACGATCAAACCGTTCTGCGAGATGGGTGAATACGTCATCCAAGAAGAACTATGAATAGGGGAGAGAGTTCCAAGGGAAGAAACATAATTAGGCAGGTGGAAAATCTTCTAAAGACACCATAAGGCCCGACCGCGCATGCTTATGGTAGTGTGGAATTTTTACTAGGTAGGTAGGTAAAGTGGTAGTTCAGAAGAACCGAATTAGCGCTAAGTGCGCCGTTTTGATACCACAAAAACTCGTGTACCCTGTTTGTTAACGTGTGTTATTGGAGATAGAAAATATAATTAGACCCAGAAACAGGATTAGTTCTCCAATCCGTTTAGAGGCTATCTCTCAAAGAAGGGTTTACCTAGCGTGCGTTGTCTAGTCCTTGCTAGGGCAGGAAAACTGCAAAGAAAGTGGAAAAGAGTTTCCTTCTCGTTACTGTCTTTGCAGCTGTGACAGAAAATGTTGTGAGGAATGCCAAGCTTGGCCACGTGGTCCCCTATAGGCCACTGGCCTGTAATAATGGCAACAATTCTGGCAATATCAGGCCCTGATCTGCCTAGTAGCTCATTTGATTTAAGTTTGTTGAAACTGGGCCATGTCTTCCTTGATAGGAAGAGCTGGAGGAAGTGGCGGTGTAAATTGCTCAGATGAGGAATTTTTACTCACTAAAAACACCTCTTTTTATTTTCGCTTACGAGACTCGTGATTTTTGGAAAAAAGATATTCGTATGTAATTTAAAAAGAATGTAGCGCTTTAGACAGGTTAAATTCCAATGAAAGTTCCTGCGGTTTTCACGACCGGCATATACTACAACGCGAGGTCAAAAGGTTTTGTCCTTTGCAGATGACGAATTGAAATATTCTCGTCAAGTAGTTGAAGACGGTATGGTTACAATGATCCTGAACACGATATTTGTCTTTACGAGCAAATTTTGTTATCTCTTCGACGACGCTGGGAATTCCCAGGTCCTGATGAATATCTTCGTTACGTACGTACCACGGTGCGCTAACGATCGTTCTAAGAACTTTATTTTCAAAAGTTTGTAGGATTTTTCTACTGCTTTTCCTGGTACAACCCCATAGTTGTAGACCATACGTCCACACAGGCTTCAGCACTTGCTTATAGATAAGCAGTTTGTTATATAGGCTCAACTTCGAATGTCTTCCGAGTAGCCATTACATTTGTCGGTACTTGTTTTCGAGCTCGTCGCGTTTCTTTTTTAAGTGAGATTTTCATTTAAGCTTAACATCTAGAATCATTCCTAGATATTTTGCTTCGTTCGCGTCCGGTATTTGAGCCGTGTTTAAATATACAGGTAATCTAACCACTTTTTTTGTAGGTAAAGTTGGTGTGAGTGGATTTACTTTCGTTGAGCACAATACGCTAAGAATTCGTCCAAGCGTGGACTTTATTAATAGCATGTTGCAGCTTTTCAGTTGCTGCTTCAATTGTATCGCCCGTTGTCAATATCTCCGTATCGTCTGCAAACGTGGCGACGACACAATTTCTTTCCTGCGAGGTATCACGCTTGTAGGCTACATATAGGAGCAGACCAAGGACACTTCCTTGTGGGACTCCGGCCACAATCTCCTTGAAGTCGGAGTAATTTCCGTGCTTAACACGAAAAAGTCTTTCTGTGAGGTACGATCGTAAGATTAGAAGGAGTTGCCGTGGCAGTAGTCGTTGCAAGCCCTCGTGCCAAACCTAATAGAAAGCTTGTGAGACTTCAAGGAATGCACCACAACAAATCTTTTTTTCTTCGAGAGTTTTCTCAATTACGTCAGTTATTTTGTGGACTTGGTCGATTGTAGAATGTTTGATTCTAAATCCAAACTGATGGTCAGGGACTGATGGACGTCTTTCGTCGATTACGGGTTGTAGTCGTTTAGAAAGTAGCTTTTCGAATAATTTAGATATAACCGGCAATAGGGAAATTGCAGAGGTTTGCTCGTTTCGGGACCATTATAATCTCGGCGACTTTCCATTGTCTCGGAGCGTAGAGCAATCTGAACGAAGCATTAATCAAATATAGCAGTTTGATGTGCAGATTCTGCAATGATATCGGGCATTGACCTGCAAGAGAGTAAGCTATCTTGAAGCCTATCTGAGATATAAGGGAAACCTTTCATCTTTAGATCCGTTCCAGGCTCTTTGAGTTTAGTCTGGGGAAAGTTAAAACAATAAGTCAACAACCTAACTTGACCTTCTCACTACGCCTTCAAATCTGGAAGATATATTATAGACCAAGTATTCAGAAGAATTAAGAATTCGTGCGATAGAGTTGAAGCAAACGGACAGTGTTACCGTGACCATATTGCTTCCTTTTTGGTTGCTGTTCTAATTAAATTTTCAGTTGTGTTCAGTTGTTTAATCTCGGAAACGGTAAACCAACGCACTCTCCCTGACACTGCTAACTTGTATCAATTTTCACCCAGATCTACTCGAATGCGGAACAATAAATATACACTGCAGTGTCTTTCCAATATATTTCAGGTAACCCAGAAATATAAAGCACTTTCTTCTATTTCTTCACTGTTACACTGCTAAGCTTTAACATCAGGCGGTTATAACCCTTCCGTGATTTTTTTCACGGCACGTCATTTTATATTTCCGCCCCAAAATAATCGTAGTAGTTGGCCTGAATTATCGATATTTTCACATGAATGTCCTTGAAACCGTCATAAAAAAGAAGTTGTCCGATATTTATCAAAAACCAAACTCTTAAATCTAAAATCCAAGGAACTCATGTAGCATGTTCGATTTGTCTAACTCCAAAACTTGTTACATACAATCGGACGAACGGGCGTGGCTCAAACAAATCCGCTACTGAGGCTGATCATATATTTTACACGGCGTATCTTTATTATCTCTCTATGTTATTCCTCACGGAAAAATACCATGATATTCCATAAAAAACTCTCAGCTACCCAGAAATCAGAAAAACAAGCACTCAAATCGATACAAAGCTGCTGCGAAAGCATAATTTCCGTTTCTCATTTATCAACTTCCCGCTTTCAACCGTAACCACGACCGTTAAGATCTTTTAGTCAGAAGGCATCCATCAAAAGGCATATCATCCATCCATGATCACACACTTCCCACGCTTTATTGTATCCGATTGAATGTAAATGCAAAAATTCGACCTCAAAACGCTTCTAACTCGCATTGTTAAAATGCCACCACGCACACATTCAGATGTTCTGCATCACTTAATTCACCCACAACTCCGCCATCGAGATACTCCCAAATGAATACCGTGTGACGTTAATGGCGCAAATGACTCGACACAAATCCCGAGATGCCATTCAAATTGTGCACTCCTCTCGTCACCGTCACCGTCGCCGCTTCATTTGAATCTGTGCATCTTGTTGAATCGACACATGGTCTACTCTAATGCATCGCTCATGTCACAGCATTACTCCCAGACGCACTCACTGACCAATTACCCATTTTGTGATGCCTAATCACCCTTTTATTCCCACTTACGGGCCTTCGAACGAAGTAGAGGCAGCTTCGATGGAATTCACGTCAAACCCATTGCAGAAATTTAAATGTGCCATCGCGTTCTATACGCGTGTGGTTGGATTGAGGATTCCATTGACGGTAAACCGATGCGGTGTGTTGCTGCTGCTGTTTCGGCGAGCGAGAGAGATTTCTTCCAGATTTGTTACCGATGCAGAGGGTGATTACATTCAAAGAGGAGGAGTAGTAGTACCTACTATTGTAGTACGCTTTCGCGCGCGCGCACACACGCACAGGACAGATAAATATCTCAAAAGAACAACGTTTCCAGCTCGCGCACTTATTCGATTGTGCTGTGCATATGCTCAGCTCAAAATGAAGTCAATTGGCACACGCCCCAACTTCTAAGTGGCTTGGAACAATGCGCATGTGTAGTGGGATCCTAATGGTTCTGCTCGAGTAGAAACGCTGCCAAACAATAGAACAAAAGATGAATATCATTTGGCGGCGGCGCATTAGTTCTGGATGGGAAAGGATGCGGTAATTATTTCTCTTTTTCTGTTATCCTCAGCATTAATGGTGGGATCGGCTATGGTCGATTGGCAGGCGGACATCACCTACAAGAATCGATCGATTATACAGATTGGTAACAGGGTAAGCGGTGAATCTCAAATGAAAGTTGTTTATAGTTCTTGTTAAAAGCTTTCATAAGCACTTTGACTGTGACTCGATACATTGAAGTGGGAAATTTTAAAAGTCTCTTTGACTTAGTTCTCTGTAGATGATTTTGACGAAAATCTGTGACCCAACACTTACAGAATAGTATCACACTGCAAGAGATTTTTTGATAAAAGTCCAAAAAGAAAGAGAACAGGACCTAACTGGCACTCCGGTGGACCCCCTTTTTTTAAAAATCACACAATATGAAGCTTTTAAATGTTGATTACCTTTTTTTCAATAAACATTCAATAATTCCTTCCTATTAATTTGTGTGTTTTTTTTTTTCATTTTCTCTTTGCAGGTAAGACGAAACACTTCTTTTTTTTACAGCTATACTCATCACTGGTAACTATAAAAACAGATTTCTCCTGAGCATCATCAAATGATGCTTCTCAGTACACAATTAGATGCCCCCTTCTATCCAAATTACACATCTTCATTTGCATAAACATTCTCAAATCATACCATTGCCAGGTATTCAATTACAGTCACATTTCTACCCTCGGGTTGAGAGCGAAACATTTTATGGACACTGATTGGTATCCACCGCTGCATTACATGTGAACGCAAGCGCGTCATAATTGTCCAATTTGGAGAAGCAACTCCGCGTATCGGTGTGCAGGCGAAAACAAATTTAAATTTGTCGATATTTGCATTGGCAGTGTTGGAAATTTTTGACGAACGTTGTGATTTCGCAGCGAGAATTTGGTATTTTTTTTTGTTTGTGCTTATCGTCTTGGTACCCCCATACAATTTTTAAACATAAATTATTTTGTCCATGCACTTTGGTTAAAAATGTTGGTTCAGGAACCCGCTATGTCAAAACTTAATGTTAAAGTCCAGCATCCTGAATACATAATGAACGACTTACCGGTGTCTCCTTTTAGGTACTACTCGTAAAACTACCATTTAGGCAAAGAATATTGTTAAGACGTCATCATTTAAAGCTTTCTGAACACAACGTCAACTCTACGTCATCATAAAATACTCGTATCGCCATCTAGTGAATACAAAAGAATTATCTGTTTTCAGTACACTTGATCAGTTAAGTTGCTGTCTTCGCTAGTTCTTGCAGTCTTAACCGATTGTGAACTATGTATACTGTGGTTGTGAGAATCTGACTTTATGGTACGGTGGAAGGCAATTGAGAACAAATTTCAGCCTTACCATGATCCAAGAGGAAGCCAATTTCGGGTTAAGAGGACCCACTGGGTATCTCATCCCTCTCTGCGCTGAAACCGCAGTTAAACAGCGCCCTACAGAGATGCACTATTCATTTCGATAGAGTTTGCCGAAAAAGCTTACAAAACTGACTGCATTACTCGTATTGTCGCACTAGTCTGCTATATGAAGTTCACTACTAGAACTCCCGACAGTAGCAATTGGAAAAAGCCGAAAAGTCACCTACATGAGATATGCATTGACGAAAGGGTCGATATCCAGGTAATCAAACACCATTATTACATGACATACAGAGACGGTAAACAAATTGAATCTGTTGGTCACCTGTTTTACGAATTTTCGCATTAGCTAATAGATTCGTGGGAATCAGTTCGGGATATCAAGTTGACTTGGTGGTCCTGTACAATGGGCGAAATGTACTCGAATGCTAGCATACATCAGAAATCTTAAATGAAGTCTCTAAATCCGTGAAATTCTACGCTTTGATTAGATGAAGTAAAGCCTACGAGTATAGGTTTTAAATACATTTCCTTTAGGCCGCTCGCTGAAGTCAAGGACTGGTCAATGATTTGTATTTGCTCATGTTTCGCACACGAAGCTACGCAAATAGCCAATCAACAATTTATATTTTTTCGAAAACAAAAATTGGCCGATCACGGTGTAATCATCGGACACTTGCCATTGGAGCATTGTTTCGCAAATTTCAAATTGTTCACATCTGCAGAAGTTGCGGGGACAACTAGGAAGCAGAATCGATCCAACATCTATGATACTGTACTACTGTCCCACTTTGCAAGAACGGAGGTTTCTCGCCTCGGATGAAGAATAATACGTAAGCAAAAATTGTGCAGCACGCATACAAATACTCGTTGACCTCTTCATTAATTAGCTGCCTTTAGTAACAATCAAGGATGTGCTATTGTGGATGTGGTAGGGAACATTTGAAAGACTAGTCAACTGAAATACCCCACTTAGTCTCCAATTTAATTTATCCCGAACTCCTTGCAAGACCGTCAACAGCCACAGCGCTGTCACGTCACTTTGTTGTTCAGCTGCAGCAACGTAGTTTTTAGCGTGAATATTGCGATCTTCACTTCGTATGGGTCAGGTTTGCGGAAAATTTCTGATACGCGAAAGTATTTTTTCCAACCTCTCAGAACCAATTCGAACTTTAGCTCTGTATTTCCTTTTCCATTTGGTCCACGCGCTTGAGGAAGTATGTAAGAGTACATCGAATTCCTCCATTAGAGGCCAACAAAGCAGATAGGGTCGCATCTGCTGTCTTCAATAGTAATTATGCATCCTTGCTAGACTCAACTTTGCATCTCGAATTTCTTTACCACTCTTCCTCTAAAATAAACGCAACTTCACAGTATGGTAAGAGGAGTTTGACGACCATTCCCTTCTTCCCTCTTTTGTAAGGTTCTTGGTCGCCAAGATGTGTGAACGCTGTCACTGCCTGTTAATTTTTTGGATTTAAATGCCTTTATAGCGTTCTTGACTGGGAGTTCTAATGGAGACTGGGAAGTTGGTGCATTGGGGAGATCAATCAGTTTGAGGACCCAACACCAGTGAATATGCAGTTTAAAAGTTGGTCTTTATCCGAAGTAAGCAAGGATAAGGCAACCGTCCAAGCCTTTCATTGGATGTTGCCTCCAGACGCAGCTATCTACTGATGAACACTTTCTGGACTGCTTCCCAATTTCAACTCTGAGATAATGTGCAGCCAAACATTCTGCTAGTTAGAACCCAAACGTCTAACAGCTTCCTGGACCTAGTATCGGGCCCCCATTCCAATCAATAGAAAACAATGTCGTCGAGCTAATTTAGGTCATTCTTACATTTCGACCTCTACTCGTAAAATGGAGTTCCACAAGGTTCTATACTGCTACCGGTACTTTTCTTCGTGGAAATATGTTTTCATTGATTATTTCTTTCCACAGCTTCTGTATCTGCTATTGAAAGGCGGCCATAAACTTTTTGCTCTGTTTTACTATGTGAACTTGCGCTTTTGTCCCTGTAGACTCTTTTTTTTTTGAGGAAGTCTTCGTAATTAGAAAGTCCGTGGTCCACTGGGAGACTATCAGCCATCCAAAAAGGAAACTTTTAATTATTAACTGGATTTTTTCCGTTGGATCAGTAATTTCTGTCGGTTGTTAACTCACCGGCTTAACCTATTACACACGGTACTCCTTTACACGCCAGCCTAAGGAGAGGTATACGCTCTGCCCAAGGGGCACCGCGAATACACTACACTCTTTACTGGTATGCTTTATGTTGCTCCAAGGGGGATACATTCCATGGACTCGGTGAGCACACAAAAGCAATAAAGGCAACATTAGTCATTTATTGGTGCTTATCAAGGTAATTGCATTCGCAGCAAAGTACTGCTGCAGAGGAATCACTGCGCCTCTTTGCAGTACACCATCGATCGGCCACATGTGTTCCATGGGATGGGAACGAAAAATATCTACCAACAGCAGTGTGGCGGCGCGGCGGTGCGGCGCAGCAGAGATTGATTTTGAATTGGAGATTTCCCATTGTAAAATATTCGGGGGATACGCTACGCACTGGGAACCTCTTAGCGATGGACCTGCTGCTGCTGCTGCTGCTGCTGCTCCTTGATTCTTGCTGTTGGTGCTTTAAGTGGAAAACGCACTTTAAATGCCTGCCAAGCCATATTTTTATGCAAATACCCGCCTGTATGCGTGTGTGTAAAACATTTCTCCGTTTTGGGGGCTTACGGTTCGTCCCATTTCGAGTGTATGTTTAGGCCCGATGAATGCATGTCGCTGACCGATCAGCTAGCGCAGATAAGATGCCTCCAATGGGCAGGTAGAGATGGCAGTGCTGTTTATAACAGATATTAAGGAAGAACAAATCAAATTGCATTGTGATTTGTGTCTGTGAGTCCGTGTTCATTTGGAATTTCATTGCGGCAAAGAGTGGGTTATTAAGTCTCCCAGAAGTACACACATTTGGTTGTCATTTTTGCGTTGGGTTGGTCTCGTAATAGGTGACATCCTAATATTTGCTGCAGGCCACAGCAGTACAGTGAAACTTTGCCGTGAGTCGCCCATATAATTTGTGAGCCTCAACGAGTGTTATTTGCATAATTCCCTAGGCACTGAAATGGGGATGCCAGGACGATGACTTCCTGTGTTTTCCACAGTGCCAGTAATTAACTCTTATCTGCATGCATGCAAACGACGAATGGTATGCCAAATCGCTGGAAGGCTATTCTCTTCCGCAATCGGGAGGCGGTGCGCGCGTGTGCTTTGAATCGCGGCTGGATCTGGAAAAATCAAGTAAAAGGGCTCTTGAATAAGAATGTTAAATAGAAATAGGATCATCTATTAAAGCCATGACAAAGTCCGGCAACAGAAACTGTCAAATTAATTGTATGTATAATATCTGACCATATTTTTGTACATTTTTGATCATGACAACGAACAAAGTTTCGGCATAAGAAAGGAACAGAAATTTGTTTTCGCTTTTGCAAAGCTTGTAGCGGGCTAAAAACTTTGCAGCGTTATTTTACGAAGAAGGTCCAACTAAGGAATTCAAAGTGGGAGATTTTTGGGCTATGCCATATTGCCTTCCGCGCCATAATGCTCCATACCACACCATTTTCGGAATCAGGGGTTAAAATGGGTAACGACCAACATGTTCATTTATGACTTTTTAGTGTCCCGTACCAGGATTATATAAACGGAACACTAATGGATTGAAAACGTTATCTGAATCTGAGAGATAGAATGCTATGCTTTCCAAAGCTTTTATTCAGAGCACGACAGTGCATAACATGCCAGACAAGGCCCGGTTCATAATTTATTTAAAAATAAATAGACTGCAGCCTAAAAAGCTTCAAACTTCACATCTGAGCCTGAATTAGGTCAGGGCTTTATCAAAACTAGATTAGAAACGGCTAATTGTAAACAGAGGGAGATTTTTGAGCTATGCCATACGAGTATTGCCTTCTGCGCCATAATGCTCCATACCACATCATTTTCGTGATCAGAGGTTGAAATGGGTAACGATCAACATGTTCATTTATGACTTTTTAGTGTCCCGTACCAGGATTATAAATATAAACGGAATACTAATGGATTCAAAACGTTGCCTGGATCTGAGAAAGAGAATGCTATGGTTTCCAAAGCTTTTATTCGGAGCAGGACAGTGCATAACATAACAGACAAGGCCCTAAATAGATAAATAGACTATGAACTATGGTGCCATACCGGTTGAAACAAAGTCAGATCTTCAGCCTTCTGAAGATGTGTAATTATGTTAACAGCTTGACATATTTATGAATTGAAGTAAAAATGGAAAAGACACTCGAAGCAAATTAAACCTCGAAGAATGTTTGAAGAATTTCCAACATCAATGAGCGTACAACAGGGATGCATTCTAAGTGCGCTACTCTTCATTTTGTTCATTAATAGTATATCAGATGCTGTTTGAGATGGAATCCATATTAATCGTACGAAATTTTCTGCGGTCACGTTTGAGGATGATATAGTCTTTCTCAGTTGATGAGTTGCACTTAATGATCAACAGGCTTGAGGAGTACAGCAAAGCCTGGAATTTAACCTTTAACTTGGAAAAGTCTAAAACAGTGGTTCCCGGGAATGGTGGTGGTAGACATTGCAGAATCAAAAAATGAACCTTATCAGGGAGGACAGTGTAAATACCTGCGAATTTGGATCGCAGCTAATCTAAACATCAAGAAACATTTCGCAGCAAAACTAGCAGAAGTCAAGCGGAACTCACGCCGCTTAGCAAAAGTATTTCGTGTAACAGCAACATCTGTTCTCCTTTATGGAGCTCAAGTGTGGGGATATTGCTATTTGGAAGAACTAGGGAAGTGTGTACGATATTTTCTCAGGCATATCTTTCGGTTACCAAGTAGAACACTCAACTATGGCAATGGAACGAGAGACCCTAAATTAGTACTTTACTTACTTACTTCATTTAGGCAGTTGTGGATTACTCGACCATTGTAAGTCGTAGCTTACTGAAACTTTCGCTAAACACACCTTAATAGTTCTTCAGTACAATAGAGAAACAATTTTTAAACAGGATCAGTAATTTAAAAGATTTTTATGAACAGACATCCTAACAAGCACGCATACTCTCTACCCCTGTCGAACATCATGTAAAATCTGTTAAGAGACTTGGAAGATGTATAGCCTAAACCAACTCTGAAAATGTAGGCTACACACTCTGGAAAACCATATTAAAAGTCGATCTAGTTCTCGAACTTATAGCGTACCTCCATACAGAATCCAAAGCAGAACACTTCATTTATTGACAAATCCATTTCCTATGAGAGCTGTGTCGTTGTTCTCTTCAGGGTTCTGGTACTTACAAGGCAACAAATATTAAGAACGGAACCCCTATAGTCAACACAGTGTCTCAGTATCATAACTTTTGAACCATTAGACGTAGTAATTTGGATCAGAGGTGAGTAAGAGTAAAATTGTGGAAAAGTTTCAAAACAGAAAGGTTAGCGTAAAAGTCAACGGAAATATTGATTTTATGTAACAACAATATGGGTATCAAATGAAAGGTGACCATGCGCTGATTTGAAAAATGTATGGTTTCGTTATTTTTACTTTATCACGTTTCGAGAGAAATCCAAAAACGTATACCCCGCATCATTCCTTCCCTTTCTGAAACTACTGAACTGAGTATATGCTACATTCGTGAGTATATGCTACATTTTTAAAAAAAAATGCAGGAGAGCTATTTTCATTTTGATACATATATCTGTTTAAGATTTTGTGCAAATGTGAGTGATGGATAAAATGGTATATACCGCCCGCCGCCATCTTGTATTTGCCGAACAGCCGAATATTTATTCTCACTCACGATAATAAGACAAATCGTTTGATACTCTCTTTGTAAACAAAAAAAAATGTGTGTATATCGGTAGTTTCTATAGACTTTTGCGTCTAAAATTGTAATCTTGGGAACTTGAGAGCGTGGAAAAGATTTTTAGTGCAGTGGTTTGAGACTCGGTTATTGTTCCTCAGTTGCTTCTCTATGGTTGGTGTCCCAACTAATCTGGCAGAATTGATGCTATTTTTTGCAGTTGTCTTTTTTTTTGTTTTCAGAATAAGCAAACTTATAATGCCGTGACACCCCTAGATGATTGTAGTACCGACTCAACTAGGAAGTAAAATAATTACAACACATATGCAAACACATGAAACCAATTTGACTTGGCACGCATGCAGCACTTTCATACTTGACCGTCCTTTTACTTGCATCTTGGTATTACTATAAAAGAGAATCTCAAAAACCGTAGTTCTCGCAGTTCTGTCTGTCTGTCTGTTTGCATGACTAAAGCCTAAAGGGCTAGACGGATTTTCTTCGAACTTTGAACGGTACTGTACTAATAGCCGGTATTACTCGTATAAAAAATCGATTTTTTCGAAAACGGCTCTTACGATTTTATTTAAATTTAATATTTGTGTTACTGTGGATATATAGGGTGCGCCATCTTTTATGTCGGTATGTGAATATTGAATAACTTAAAAAAAAAACAACCGATTGCCATACATGAGGTATTTTTATTTAATTCGGTCGTTTATAATTTATTTGGACTAGTTTTTGAATACAACATCGATCAAGTGGCCGCCTCTATTGATCACTTTTCTGAGCATCTCGGACGGTATAGCGATGATTTCGGCACGAATGTTTGGCTTGAGCTCGTCAATTGTCTGATGCTTGCTGGCGTACACTTTGCTTTTCAGATAACCCCACAAAAAGAAGTCCGGAGGGGTCAAATCTGGAGATCTGGGTGGTTAGTCAAAGTCTCCATCTTTTGACAGCACACGTTCAGGGAATTTTCGTTGCAGAAACTGCATTGTTCACTTTGCAGTGTGGCATGGCGCACCGTCTTGTTGAAACCAGTAACCGTCCAGACCTTTTTACAATGGTGTTTCATTGATTTCGTGTGGATTCTCCGGTTCCCAAATACGGCAATTTTGCCTGTTAACGGCGTCAGAGGGTGCGAAGTGGGCCTCGTCCATCATCAAAATTTGCTTCCAAAAATCAGGTTCAGTGTCAACCATTCGAGCGACTGTTTGGCCGTTTTTCCAGCGACGTGGACGGTCTGTCAGCAATATTCTTTGAGTCAATTGCACTTTATATGGAAACAAATGCAAATCATCCTTCAAAATGCACCGCAAGGTGGTTCCACTGACACCAAAATGCTGAGCGCGGTGATAATACGACATATGTGGGTTCTCGGCAACACTCTCTCTTACGGCTTAAACCAGTTGATTGGAATGTCTTGGGCGTTGATGAATGGCATGTCGACGATCTCCCACTGTCCCTTCCTCAACAAAATTGGACACCAAACGACGAATAGTGTTGTCAGACGGTGCTTGTTGGCCACAATATTTTCGACGATATGTACGTTGAGTTAACACAACTGAACGACTATTTTCAATGTACAGCATCACTATTTAGGCGCGTTGTTTCGGTGTGAAGCAATTCATGGTTAAAATTGTACTGAATTGACGTTTCAAAAACATGTCTACTCAAGTCAAGCGGTTGATAAATACCAAAGTTATTCAACGTTTACATTCCGACATAAAATATGGTGCACCCTATACATATGCCAATATAGATGGCATATCAAGTTTTTGCCAACAAATGCGTATAACGGTACTTCGTTAGGTTTTTTTTTTTTTTTCGAAAATATGCTATTTCTCAATATTTGATGTGTAAAAAATTATCCGATACCAAATTTTGGAAAATTTTCAAAAAAAAAAACTTTTTAACGCTTCCGTTTCACATCCAAGTTAAGTATGCACTCAAACACACGATTTTTTTTTTTTTTAATAAATACTTTTTTTACGTTTTGCCCCCTAAAATTAAAAATAGAGCAAAGATGGCCATGAAATTATAAAGTGAGCTGAAAAGAGTAGTGTTTCATTTGCCCCACTCTCCCCTACATGCTTGCCCCTATATGCTCTTCTTTCGGAAGTCATTCAGATTTAAAATTTAAGAAAATCCATTAAGTAGAAAGCAAAGCAAAGTAAAACACTTTTGTGGGTAAGTAGTGTGTTTACTTGTGAGTCCAATTCTGCAGGTTCGAGCCCAAACGGGGAACAGCAAACAGCAACCAGCGGTGCATTATAGCAACTCAAGTGAAGACTTTGCATCAAAAACCGATCGTCAAGTCGTTTAGTATATAGACAGACAAGCAGATAGATCAAAATCTCGAGATCAAATATTTGGCCAATTTGTTTGATCTTTCTTCCATAACCGATGTGTAAAAGAGCCGAAAATAAAGAGAGTATCCTACGAGTCTCGTGAACTCATTAGCTTAATACGAGTACTGATATTGCCGCCGACTTTAAATAGAACGCACACAAGCTTATTCCCTCACAATAATCCGCGTCAGCAGAAAGGCACCAATTTAATGATAACAAACTTCTACCACGTACCTGTTGTAGGGCCCCAACAGCATCCTCAACCGCCTCTGTATCAACTCATTCTAATCTTACATTCTACGGAGGTGTTAAGCCCCTATTTTAGCTGCAAAGTGGCCACACCTAAACCACAAATCGCGGTGCATGCAATTAGCCTGCCAACGAGCAAGTAGCGCGATATGTAGCTCAAATTAATTATAATTAAACCTATGCCCCCTACGAGCGCTTTGTTCGCGCGCCTTTGTTCCACATGTGCGCACACACACACACACATTGATCCTGTGATAAGACTATAGGCAATCTGTGCCACTGCTGCTCTAGCAAATGAGCGACCAATCTAAGCCAGCGCGACCTTAATAAATCATTTTTCGCTGTAGATTCAGAGCGGAGCGCAGACGCTGCCGCCGCCCAAACCCTACCATACTCAGGTGCGCTATACATGCAGGTGTCGCTATGCACTATACCATGCAACATTCCACCCCAGCGACGTTGGTGCAACACACGCCATTTTGTGAAATCGGTACTGTCTTGTGGCACAGTGGCGCATACTCGCAGTGTATTGTTGTTAATCGATTTCGCGGCTGTGTTATTACGGGAAAATTGGTCGCGGACAATTGAACGATAGAGATACAGAGATACACGGACAACGGACAGGCCGAGAGATAGCGGCTGCAATAAATAATAATTAGGAGGCCATTATAGTTCTGGCGCGCGTAAGTTCACCTCAGATATGCTTTTGTCTTTTTTTTTTTTTCACGACCGGGACAATTGTCAGATCGCGAGTACGTAACAAATCGTAACAAATGTGGTTCAGGAATTTTTTTCACCCGAACGTACAGAGAGCCAGCCCACTTGGGAGCTTGCTTTGTTTGATTTTCGTTTTTGACCCCTTAATAGTCGAATGCTCGGGTTAATGGAGGTCTTGCCAAATCAAATAATTACAAAACCCAGCAACACGTGTTGTTTGCAGGCGGTGAGTTAATCGCACCGCGCCACCTCCAAAGTGGTGAAGGGGCGTTATTCAACTGCGCGCGTAAAATTCATTATCAGACACACCACCGAACGGCTACAATGGTGGCGAACTTAAATTCCAGCAGGAATTTAATTAAAAATACGGAAAATTAAACGGTCTTCCAATGGGATACAGTGAGAGGGAACTTACACTTATGGAAAGGTTAGAGGATGTCCAAGAGTAGGGAAGAACTTCGGAGGCGTGATTATAATGCTAATTGAAAAAAAAAAAAAAACAACGATGCGCCACACCGTCGAATGAAATATCTGCAAACATTCGTTGTAGCAGCGCAGGTTAATTATTCGTTAGATATATTGTTAATCCGTGTGTTGGATGGGAGATGGTTGAGAATATGTAATCAACATAACTCTGCTGGTGAAGCAACTGAGACTTATGACATAGCCGGTGAATCACAAGCATTACAAGAGATCGGAGACTTTGGAAGGTTGAGAACTGTTGTGTGGTGTTTGTAGAAAGGGGATGTGTCTTGGGGTCGAACTTCTTTTCGCCTCATAATTGTTGTGATCAAGACGAGAAGTAATTGCCATTCTTGTCGCATATATGTCAACATGAGGGGTCTTTATTTGTTCGTATCAATACGAGTACTAGCCAACTCTAATATTCGGTCAAGTAATGGAGTTTGGGGAGCATGACAGAGTTGCCATGGCAATGAAATCTTTATGAAGCTCAATGTAGAAGTATTTATAACCTATGGCGATGCCAATTGGATTAATTTGCTTGTATCCATCCTAAAGGTCAGCCACAGATTCGGATGTTATATCGATTGGACGAACAAATTTGGGAAATATTCAATTTTCGTGCATAACTGCTGTTTGCAATGAATACCTTGAAAATAATCTCGGCAAGAAACACAGATCTTAGATGGTTACAACTAGAGAATGGAGAACATTTTGTTCGTTGGAAGTTCTTATACAAAATTTTTATTTCTCCAAACAATAAAGAGTCACTGCCTCGACTTTTAGAGTTCGTTTTAGTTGAGAATTTTGTTATGCTTTTGTACATTCGGCATCATCACTCAACTTCATTGTCCAGCACTCGTTACCATACGGCAATATCTGTATCTTTATTCATTGTTTCCATTGACGTTTGGACTTCCTATAAACATAATTGACTCCCTAGGATGGAGATAGACTAAACGAATGCTCCCGAAATCCGCGGCATGTTTGCTGCCCCTAAGTAGAAAAGACTGCAGCCAACCTACTGGCATTTTTATGGGCCATTTCACTTTTGCCAAGCATCCTAAGGAAGAGGAGTAAGAGCTTCAGTGATGAAGAGCTTATGGCTCCAAAGTTCTAGGTCTAAGCCACAACCACCGTCTGCGACACCTGTGGAGAGGGCGACACAAATCGTTGAAGCTGATGTGTTGAGTGCTGATGCCATACGAGTAAGCTGCTCACCACTGAAGCTCTTACTCGCCTTTCTACGAAAGACGAAGAAATTTCAATAACAGGGGATTGGAAGATTTCCTATCCCGATAAAAGAAAAAAAAATGATTTTACAAAGCTGGGCATAGCCAAGTGAAATTAGCAAAAGTTAGCCCAATCCACTAGGATTCGAATGTGCCTCTTCCTTAACTTTGTGCAGCTGAAACTTGTAGCGAATTGGCTTTTACGTACGAGTATACTTATTCCGGAAGGAGTTGGTTTCATAGTGATCCCCTATGCAGACTACGTTGCTATAGTACACTCTGAGGAAGCTTTGTTAAATCCCTACCCAAATTCTCTGATGTAGACTGAGGGCTAAATCTCACAGAACTGAATTAGTGTTCTTCACAAGGAAATAAAAAGAATCTTATTTAACCCACAAATCAAATTATTTAGGTGTTCTTTGGATTAGAAAACGTAGCTCAAAACCCAATAGCCAAGAATGCATAAAGAAGCTAATATAGCTCTCTAACTTTACAAGGAGGCCATTGGTAAAAAATGAAGAATGCAACCCCGTTGATTGGTTGGTTTAAGAGGGTGAGCTTATGCTTATCGTCTATCGAACTGTAAGGAATAGTGCTGTGCTTTGGAAGTTATTCGTTGAGAGGGAACTTAGGTATTGGGTCATGGGGAGTATCAACGGGAAACTATGTCGTATAGTGATCGTTTGTCTAGCGAACTCCAATATATCACCGATTCTTTTCTTGCTGAGGTGTGTTATATCCGGTAACCTCGGGGATCCCAGAATTTTCAGTCTTAACTTCGCTGTAGCAGGACAGTGGCAAAGGAAGTGTTCTATATCTTCCTCCTCCTCCTCACAGTTCGCGCAGATTATTGTATCAGCTAGACCGAGTCTGATTGAATGTTTGTTGAGATTGATGAGACCTGCTAACAGTCCCTTCTGCTTGAGTTTTAAGCTCTTTTTTGCTGTATTGTTACTCGGTTCTGTTATTACAGATCTTTGTAGTTATTGAACCCTGTCGTATCTTTTCATTGATTATTGTTTGAAAGGTTGTCAGAGGGACCCCTATTGTATTAACCGGGTTCAGTTCTATGTTACTCGCTCCTTTCCTTACCAGTTCATCTGCCTTTTTGTTTCCCGGTACACCTTCATGCCCCGATATCTATGTAAGACGGACTCTATTGAGTCTAGCAAGTAAGTTCAATTTAGTTTTGCACTCCCTTACTAGATATGGGCTTTGTGATCGCGCTAATTGCTGCTTTGCTATCGGACCAGATGTCTATTTGGCTCCCATCGCTGCTAGGTTAGTAAAAAAGGTGCCAGCCCCTGATTCCCCTGATATGTTAGAGCTGTATGTATATACCGATAACCCATTGGAGTTTCTTTCGTTCGTTGTTGGAGAACTAATACGATTTTTCAACAACAATCGATGAGTGGGGCAATCGATGAGTGGTGTCATTACTCTTATCATTTCGGTGCTTTTTCGATGTCCCATGTTTGCATCTTCTTTGAAATGGCTGATAATTCTAAGCCATGAGGCTGAAAGACCGGCAATCTTCTTTGCTTCGAGGTGTACTAATAGGATGTTTAGGATCGCTTCCATGTCCACGCTCCTGTGCTCCTGTGATACTCAAGCAGGCCATACGTTGGACCTTTGTTAGCAAATCTCTTGCGTACTTTTTGCTAGTCACTGGCCACCATACAACTACTCCGTAGAAGATGATGGGTTTTATTACGCATTTGTATAACCAGTGGACCTGTTTCGGTTTCAAGCCCCATGACTTCCCGATGGACCTCCTGCATATCCAATACGCTCTCTTGGCTTTGGTAACTCTTTCTTCCAGGTTCTTTCTCCAGGTCAGTTTCCTGTCCAATATTACTCGTGTACCGAGATACTTGACGCTGTCACAGAGCTGCAGTGATGCTCCTCCGAGTTGTGGAATGTGAAAGTCACTAGTTTTGGTTTTCTTTGTAAAGAGAACTAGTTCCGTTTTATTCGGATTTATTTCTAATCCACTCTCCTCCGCCCATTTTTTTTAATGATTCGTAGGGTGTTTTGCGTTAGCTCTCCTATGACTTACCTCTTTTGTATTCCTATTGTTATTCATCCCACACTAATGTGGACGGCTCTCTCCAATGCTTTCACTGCAACCATTTGGGAATAATACAGAGATCAACATGTCTATGCATTAATAATACCTTTAGGGCCACCCCTCTATTCCAGCTCATGTAACTAAACCTCTTTTTCAAGCAATTTGGAGCCAATCGTCTCAAAGCCATCTTAACAGTCTAGAATTCAAGATCTGATCCTTGATAGGGTGTGTGGTAGGTTTTTCTCTAATTGACTAAACTTTAACCTCCCTCCATCTCCCAGACAACTGTAACATATTCCAGACGAATGTAATGGGGATCAAAGAAGGTTGTTTTTTTTTTTTGATATTTTAGATATTAGCCTTCACTGACAGCCAAGCTGCCATAAAATCTTCGGAATTGATATCAACGATACAAAAGGTCATAGGTCTAGAATGATGCTCATCTCTAAAAGGGATGGCAGAGGAATTCAATATTCACCAGTGCTGGGTGGGTGTGAAGTTCTGCGGATCTCAATAGACATGGTGAAACTTTTCAAATTCTAGGGGTAAGTAATACCAACGACAGGTGGTCACTGTCACTAGACAAACCTAAGCTAGGTTGGATCGAAACGATCTAACAAACTGGTCTCCATACATTAGGAGTGATGCCGTATTAGGTTGCCAACGTAGTGGCAGCTCGACGAATATCTTGCCTTAACCATTTGCTCACCTTCGGCAATGCAAGGGAACATTTCTTTAATGAGCTCCGAACAAAAAGGCTGCTTAATAGCATAGTAAAGGATCACAATCTTTTGGTTGAAACAAACTCGTTGGCTGAGTCTACTGGTATTCCAGCGCAATACTTAGGTGCGCTTTGTTGATCACAATAATGCTCTGTTTCAATTGAAACAGGTGGCAAAAGTTGGCTCTAACTATGTCGTTCTAACAAAATCCTAAGGCAAGGTACGGGTCTTTAAAGATGAGAATGTTCTGGATTCTTGTTCTGTTCAAAAAGGAATGATGGCCGCATTTTCTTGAAAGACTTGTTAGTTGATGGAAGGCCCCACAAATCTTCGGCCAAGTATTGCACTACGCTCATTACATTATAATGCACCGGCACATAGTACGGATCACTGTAGACTATTTAAGGAGCACTGAAATAAGTCTCTTTCCGAGCTCAGATCTAGGCCCTTTGTGACCTTGGTTTGTTCCCTTACGTTAAAATGCACCTGAAAGGTCGTCACTTTTCCACCGAAGAAGGAGCGATGATAATTGCATTCCCAAATATGGTGACTACTTTGAAAAGGTTAGGTTAGGTTAGGTTGGAGGAAAGTGCTTATCACGGTGTCCATACGGTCCATTGTGTTTTCCTTTTTATTGTGTGGAACTAATCTAAAACCTTTGTCTTGTGATGGGTTCTATTGCAAACCAGTCTGCGCTCTTGTTCCTATCATGTGCCTAAGTGGAACTTGTTCGAGATCCTCTAGCTCGTCAAAAGCATGTTTCCCATACGACGAAGTTGGCGGTTTTGAAGATTTGGGCAATCACATAACAAGTCTTTGATGGTTTCTGTCTCGTCTATATCTTGACAGCTCCTGCAATGGTCGGGTGCGTTGATGCCTAGTCTGGCAGCCATTTCCCCTATCGCGCAGTCTCCTGCGCCTATCAAGATTTTTGTTCATCGCCAGTAGACTTTTTGTTCTGTTTTCATCCAATGTAGGCCATAAGCTGCGAGATATGACACAGTCGCTTCTAGCGGACCACTACCAGTATTGGAGCTCCGACTGATCCAATGCTGATCCCTTTTTAGCTAGTTCATCTGCTGTCTCATTTATTTTTATATTGCTATGTCCAGGAACCCAGCAGAGAGGTATGTCATGTGTGTTGCATATTCTGTTCAACGTATTACAGCATCCGGAAACTGTTTTCGATCTGGCTTCTATGCAGTCTAGTGCTTTGATTGCCCCTTGACTATTCACGAAAATTGTAGTCTTTGAGGGTTTTAGTTTTGTGCAGTCTTATCAATGGCGAAGTCCTCAGCCTGAAAGATCATCCGGGAGTTTGTATGAGTGGTTGATTATAAGTGACTCGCAAAAAACTCCGGAGCCAGTTCCAGTATCCGTTTTAGACCCGTCGGTGTAGAGCTAAATGTCCTGTACATTAACTAATGTATTGGAGTCCCACTCTTGTCTTTCGGGAATAAAAGTGGAGAAGTTCTTGTCGAAATCTATGTAGGGTATGATATAATCTGTTGTTCTGTCGAAATCGGTTATACTATATCTGTTGAGTATAGATCCGTGGCCATAGCGGCTTTGCTTCCGTGCACCTGATTGTTTGAGACGGATCGCACTTTGGGCAGCTGTGCATCGTATGTACTCATCTAGGGAAGGGATACGAGTATTTAGCATCATCTCTAAACCCGCTTGTGGTGTTGATCTCTGCTCTCCGGTTATGTTTTTGCATGCTAATCTTTGTACCTTTGTGAGTATTTTAAGGTAACTGGTTTTATCTGTTGCATTCCACCATACAATAATTCCGTAGGCAAGGATGGGTCTGACAATAGCCGTGTTCATCCAGTTAGTCATCGACGGATGCATACCCCATCGTTTACCAAAGGTTTTCTTGCACGCATAGAATGCGCAAAGTGCTTTCTTCATTCTTTCTTCCCTGTTCTTTTTCCAGGTGAGCTTCAAATCAAGGATGGTTCCGAGATATTTAGTTGTTGTGGGGAGATTCAGAGACATTCCACTCAGTTTAGGGGGGAAACTTTCTTTCTCTTCTGAAAAATACTGCAATAATCTGGCAGTAAAAAAAAGAAAGTGAAAAGATACGTCTCTTATTTGCATGCAGAGGTAGGTATTTGCCTGAAACATTGATAACCACATCATGACCATAGGCTACCACCTCGAAATCTTTATTTTGCACTAAATATTGTCTCCTACCACAATAATCAGAGAAAAGATGATAGCACTCCACTGCTACAGGGAAGCGGAGATTCATTAGAAGGGACAACTTCGATAAACCTTGTGATTTCGCAACAAGATTCAGAGTCTTAGAAATAGTAGCCCGCATACAAGACATAAGATTTGGAAACTATTTACCGTCATACCTCGGTTTTTATGCAATCCGATGCTTAGGGCTGAGGGAACTGTCCTGAATGATCAAAATCTCGAGATGGAAAATTTTCATAAAGCAATACTTTCTGACTAATGTGGCTCGAAACTTTGTAAGGGTAAGAGAACTTTCGATTCTCAGTCAAATGCGGACACGGCAGAAGACCGAGTTTTCATTTCAAAGGGAACGAATGCGAGAAAGTTTCGTCTACGTGCCAAGGATCTAATACCTAATCGCATTCATATGGACATGGGTATACTATTTTAAGTTCGCTGACGTTTTGCAGAATTTGCCCGGTGCTCTGGAATGTTTTCTGTTCCAAACTGACTAACCTGTTCAAAGCAGCATAATGGAACTCCTTTGATGTCAAATCCAAAAACGCATCGGCCATCACATTCCATCAGTTGTGCCTGACAATCTCCTTCACACCGTCAAAATAAAATCCAGAAGCGTATCAGGATACCGCGTTCAGCTACCATTTCACATCTTCCAAGCCGACATGCAACATGCGACCGTCTCGTATGTAAATCCACTCTACGAGTAGAAGGCTTGCAAAATAAAAAAAAAAACAATCTGCCATGCATAATGCAGTGCAACTCTGCCGAGAAAACAATCTCAATTTTTCACGGATATGTGCGGCACAAAACCGAAATTGACGTTGTGCGAAACATAATGAACTTCATTTCGCTGCATTTTGCATCAAATCCTCCAACACTCTGCACCATAGGAGTTCATCAGTCCGTGGTAGGTGAAAAACCCATTAAAGTATTTGGTAATTAAATGGACACAAAAAAAAAAAAAAAAAAACAAATTTGGGTTGATGGACAGCCACCGCGGTGTGGTATGCTCCACAAAACTGATCTCCACAAGAAGCAGCAAATTTGGATGGATGGACACTGATTTGAAATTTAATTTAAATTTCCATCCGTACTCGTATGTATGCATTTTTGACAGTTCACCAACGAAAAAAAAATGTCAAAAAAAATAAAATCACAAAGGAGTCGGAATAAAGTCAGAAAAATCATCCAAAAAATGGGAACAACTCACAGTCTTACGAATTTTATTTATGGTTATTGATTATGACGAGGAGAGGCGAATTCAATTTAACTTTGACGAGTGATTCGTCGTTCCCGTTGCGCCGTTTCCATAATGGTCGACGGCCGGCGGTCAAAAGTTTTGACGCGCGAAAGTTAAAGTCATATTCCGATGGCGAGTGAAGGAAGCGTAAACCTTTTGTGGAATCATTGAGTTCTTAAACTCGGCAAAAATCGATGTCGAAATGTTATTAACGAGTTCAGTGGCGGCTGTCAGCTTTTTGTTAGTGGCCCGCGCACTCTCTCCACCCATTTTCAGAGTAAAGAGCGCACCCGCAGGGTACATAAATACTAAATGTCATGAAAATACTGAAAGTATCGTGTAGATACATACTACACGTATGCTCGTGCGTTTACAATGCAGGAATGTATTATCAAATTTAATGACTGGCGCAAGTTGACAGTTTTTAGTCCAATCTACTCCTCGAGCGTTGTTAAGTTTTGGTCGGTTGTCGCGGTTATTTTTTGTCTCCTCTGATGTCCGTTGACCATATCGAGTGAAATAATTAATTGACATTTTCGGTTTTGATTTCCTCCTCTTGGCATTGTTTCTGATGGAGGACGAGGAAAAAAAATACGAGTAATCTTTGAGGGATTTTTGTTTCTTCTCTGTTTTTGCGATTCACCTTCCACATTCGAGGATAATGGCATGTTTCCACATTGTAATGCAGATGGTGCAACTCTTCGAATTGAGGTCAGGAGACTTTCTTTTATTTACTTGTGATTCAATTTTATTTTACTTAGGATGTACCACAGATATAATGCATCTACACACGTGCCGCCTTAATCTGCATAATCCCATTAAAGAAATAAAAACGATTTTTCTTTTATAATTAACAATTTCCGTGCAAGTGTCTCAGTTCGTTCGAAGGGAAAGTTGACGCTGCCATGTCTATCAGTCTAGAGATGTAGAAAAATATAAATAAAACTAAAACTGCATCTAAGTGCATTTTGTAGTTCGTCGCCTGGACAACGAAACGAAGGAGTTGCATCGACTCTCTGATCAGATTGCACGCTTTTTCACTCTTCAAAGGATGCAACACATGAATGTTACGAAATACTACATGTGTGTTTGTGTGTGTGTGGAAATGCACATGCAAATTGACCAGAGACTTCAATTTATTCATAATTTGCATCCCGTGATAAATTTATCATTGCTACATATCTGACAGGAATTAATTAAACCGATATTGTTGGGCGACACATTTCATGAATCGGTGCTACGGCGGCGACCATCGAAGGAATGGCCAAGCCCGATATGTATATGCATGAGAAGAGAATTCAAGACATCGTGCAAGGCTGGTGGATACATCTCCATAAAATTTACATTTTCATTGGCTATGTCTGTCGGTGCAAATGTGTGCTCGTATGTTTGAGTTTTGTTATTCGAACGAAACTAGAAAAGGGAGGATGGAAATTATGTTATTTGGAGTAATTGATCGATTTGGTTGCTAATTTTATGACACCGCAACAGAGTCGATGCATTTTTAGTTAGTTAATCTAGATTTGGATGGAAAAACATTTAAAAAATAAAAAATAAAAAAAAAGTTCGCTGCTCAACTCTTTTATATTGCATTGATTCGTTTGTGATGATATTCATGTGGGATGACATTGTTAAGTGGTTTTTATACTTATTTACAGTTACTCGAAAATGGAAACAATCTACTTTCTTTTAGTCGCTGAACAATATTATTTGGTGAAATCACAGGTGCAGACTCCGTGGATAGTATAAAGAGTACAACACTTCAATCTCAGGGTTTGAAGAGGGTACAAATGATCCAATAAGATGACTTAAGCAACGTTTTT
Organism: Pocota personata; assembly: GCA_963082735.1. Lineage (NCBI taxonomy): Eukaryota > Metazoa > Arthropoda > Insecta > Diptera > Syrphidae > Pocota > Pocota personata. Next base: position 236,495,690 of record OY720430.1, on the reverse strand, counting down.
TTTTGGTTGGAATTTATTTTAAAGTGCAAAATATTTTGAGAGTTTTATTTCTTGCACAACCTACCACATGCACACGCCTGTTGCTTCCTGTAGTTAAGTATGCTTTGATGATTAACAACAGTAGCTACAACTTGCATTAATTAAAGAACCTTAAAGCGATGGCCTTAGAGTTTGTCTATGGAAATATTAATCTCTAGTTGCAAGGACATACATAATAATAATAATAATAATAATAATATTTTGGCGCTAACAACCCAATGCAGGGTCTGACCTAGTTACTCGCAACGACTCGTACTATGCAATTCACAAATGGTTGGGACCTACAGTTTTATTCCGTTTCCGAAGTGGCAATTTTTTCGATTGAGAGGAGTTTCTCATGACAGTTCGCCAGAGGTGGGACCGTTTTGTGTTTTCTTGGATTCGAACCTTGAACCTCTCTCTCAGTGATCGCGCACTTAAACACTGAGCCACGGCGCCCACAAGGAGGTACATAGTTCGATATAAAATCTCAAAAGTTTGCTAAGAGATTGTATTGGTTGAGTTTCAAGATCACCGCGTTTTGAAATCACAACTGGGTTTCAGAAGCAGAGCCTTCCATACTCCCCTACTTTGTTCAATTTATATACTGGTAGTGAAGTTAAAAAGTCCAAAGTTGCAAGATACAAAACCACAGTTGTTGTCAGTGTGATGTTTAGCTTGTTCATTCATACTATTAGCTTGACATTTTCTTTCTTGAAAGCTATCATCGCGAGGTGTCTTTGACAGTGTCGATACCAAAAGTCAGCCTTCGTTGTAGGGTTCTCTCGCCTCTCTTGTGGTCGCTTACCACAAAACTAGACAATCATAACCTTCAGGGCAACAACTGTTATGTGTGCCTGTCGTGTGGTAAAATCTGGTGTTTGACTAAACAGTTTTTGTTGTACTCATATGGTCGAGGAGAGGCAAGAAAGGACTACGATCGCCAAGTTAAATCGATTATAAAATCTATGAGTCTTGATATTTGATGAGTTGCGCGTTAAATAAAAGACGATTCCATCCGATATAAAATGAGACAACTTTATTTGTAGGTTACTCTAGTTAAAGTTAAAGAAGAAGTGACAGACGGAAAAGGTTTACAGCCATCTTGTTGTGGACTGTAGTCGTGGAATGTGTGTGTGTGTGTGTGTGTGTGTGGATTGTGGAACTGGATGTGTTCAGTGAAACTTGGTTCATATTATTCACCCAACAATATTTGTAGGCACCATGTGCACCTACCGAAAAACGTCCACAAATCGTTCATTGGGCAAATTCACTGCATGTATGCAATTGTTTTCTTTTTTTTTATGAAGGTGAAAATCTCGAAAGACATAGTGGGGTTTGAAACCCAAAGTAGTGTAAGACTCTAACCGCACTAAAAACATCTCCTTGATCATGACCAATCAACTAGTCATCGATAGAAGATTTTATTTTCAACGCTAAGTCGTTGAGAAGGCATAATCATTTAAATACGGGCTCTCTTAATTGTCAAAAAAGTTCATGGGGTTTGGTTCTTCTTAACCTGCGAATATTATATCGTAAAGACGTCGACTATCTCAGGATTAATATGCATCTGCAAACGCTCGTTGTGACGCATTGCGTACTTCTTAATCACATCTGTTACGAGGTAAATCTGCAAATACCGATGCAAGTCAATATTTCTAATATACCATGGTCACTATTTTCGCCGAAGGACCTTACTTTGAAATGTTTGTATTATTTGTATATTTGTTTTCTTTGTACAATCCCATAGTTGATAGGATTTTATTCTCAATGGACAGGTCTGAGTTATATCCTAACAACCAATAAAGTTTTCTAAGGTCTTCTACTTTATTTTTCACATGTTTCTTCCATTTCAGTTTAGCATCCAGATTCATACCTACAAAGATATTTAGCTTGCTTAGAGTAAGGGACTACTTGATTGATACATTCGCTATTTTTTATTTGTAAAATTGATATGGGTGGACTTTGACTGAGTTTAATTCGCCATCGCTGCTTCCAAATCACATATCTCGCTAACTTAATTTTGTATCTTTTCTGTTGCTTTCGCTACACATCCATCTGTTGATAGAAGAGCAATCTCGTCTGCAAATGTGGCTATCATGGTATCACTCGCAAGCGGTATATTACTCGTATATAATAAACATATGGTGGGTCCTAGAACGCTTCCCTGTGGCACATCTGCTTGTGTGTTTCTTTAAGTTCAGAGTATGCTGAACCATAGCGAACTCTAAAGAATCTACTTGGTATATAAGATTTAAGTATCCCATAGTACTGTATAGGTAGATCCCTATGAAGTTTATACTCTAAACCCTTATGCCAAACTTTATCAAAAGCCTTGTGCAACGTCTAAGAATATTGCAGAACAAATTTCCAGTGCCTTTGCTTTAACATTAGTTATACGATGCACTTGGTCCATCGTAGAGTGTTTATTTCTAAACCCGAATTGGTGAGTGGGGATAAGCTTTCTTTGCTCTATAATTTGGTCTAGTTTTTTAAGAAGGAGTTTCCTGAGCTTGTGGTCTCTTTAAACGTTTAGCAGCCTTCCAAAGGGAGTAGTCCGTGACTTTGTCAGTCGTTAGATTGCAAAAGTATTTAGCTAGAGAATTATTTTTGAATTCAGTGATACATTTTCGTGGATTTTTAATCTGTTCTACTGATAAACTGTTAACTGGTAGGATTACAGGATCACTGCTTTTAACTTTAACTTTTTTTCTATTAATAGCTTTCGCTATGAAGAAGTCAGTAACATCTGGTACTTTGTTTCGGATGGCCAATTAGTTGGTGATACAGTCGAAACAAATTCACAGTTAAAATTTCTCCCTGATTTGTAAAGCTTCCTGCCTTTTTATTGTTATTAATCTTGACCCCTGAGGTAGAAGTGCTTAGCACAGTCGTTCCTGATTTTATGCCCAAACCGATCTGCTTTTGCAGAAATTTCGAGATTAGGTTCTTAAACCGTGAAACCAGCGATAGGTACGAGTACATAAGGGCCACCTTAATTCTAAGTTAATCGTGTGGTGTACTAATTAATCGAATAGCTGTTGTCGACGTCTTAAGATACAATCGCAAGGCCTTGAAATCACTTGGGAAGTATCCTGTTTATTTTTGTTTTTAGTTTTTTAATGGCTGCGCTCTATACCATTAGGATAACCACCAGAATCAACCTGAGCTCTAGTATCGGGGGTTCCTGCATCCACATATTCGTAGATATCTAAGCCCCGATCAAAGCAAGAGGCTTCTACTCAATTGATTCTAAGTTATTTGAGTGTTGCTCCAATACCCTACTGACCTTCCCTGTACTTAATGAAGTTAAGCTCAGGTGGGTATAAGCATAAGTAACTATTGAAAGCTGACCAACTGGCCATAGAACTGTTATTGGCATCTTTGTGGAATCCTTTAATCCACTACTAGGGTTGTAGTCAATTGGAAGAGAAACTGCATATCCTACTGGAAAGTACCCAGAGAGACATCATTACAGCCGAAGTTATCAATGCTGCTTAAAGAAGTATCAACTCGCGGAACTCATACTATGTCTAGCTCTTGACGTAAAAAATGAAATTGAATACCGAGCTGTGTATCATACTACGTAGAGACTAACAAAAGTTCGCTTAGTTGAAGAAAGATGCATTTCTGTAGCTTATAATCTAGGAATATTTATTTCCAAATTTCAGAACAATAGGTAAAAATGGAGACGAGAAAGAGAAAAATTAGTGACGTAAGCTCGGTTGAAGTTCCAGCACCAACACAGGAAGAAATACGTTTTGCCATTCTCTCCGGATTTCGACGTTAACTCACGCCAGTCAAAATTCTGCACGAATGCCAAAATGCATACGGAATAAATGCACCATCTCTTGTTACTATTTCAAAGTGGTTTCGAAGATTCCAGACTGGGCATTTTTCTGTGGAGGACGAATCTCGTGAAGGTCGGCCCAAATCCTCGACCAACGATACAAATGTGGACCTGGTGAAGGCTAAAATTGATGAAGATGCCAGGATGACACAGGAGATGATAGCGGATGAATTTGAATGCCATGGCTGTGTCATGAATTTGAAATTATCACCTCAAATATTCGAAGAAGTCAGCTCGATGGGTTCCAAAAATTTTGAGCAAAAGAGGCTCGTGCTCGTTTTGCTCAATATTTCCTGGATAAGTTTGAAAATGGAGAGCCAAGTTGCTTCAATAAGATCGCTACAGGTGTTGAATCTTGGTTTTACAAGTACGACCCGGAAACCAAACAGCAGTCCATGGTATGGAGCCCAAAAGGTGTAAATCCTCCAGTAAAGGTCAAACAACGTCGATGTACTTCACCAGGGTGAAAATGGTCGACGTCATCCCGCTTAAAACTGGTCAGACAGTCACTGCTAATTGGTATACTGAAACTTGCTTACCACAAGTTTTCCAAAATTTACTAGGACATCGACAAAAAGAGGATGCACCGATTTTTTTTTGCACCATGACAATGCGCCTGCGCACACTGCTGAAAAAACCAACGTACGTCCATATAAAAGCAGTTTGTTATATATACTTAGCTTTGAATGTCTTCCAAGTAGCAAAGCTCGTTGGAGTTTTTCAGTTGCTGACTTGATTGAACTTTCCGTTGCCAAAATAGCGGTATCGTCCGCGAACGTAGCTACTATGGTACCTTCAGTTTGGGGTATATCTCGAGTGTATAGCAAAAATAAAACAGGACCAAGGACACTTCCTTGCGGAACTCCAGCTGCGATTTCCTTGAACTCGAAATATTCAGTTGCGTGTTTAACAAGAAATAATCTGTTTTCAAGGTAGGATTCTAAGATCGTAAATAAGTGTTCCGAAAGAACCCGTCTTAGCTAGTACTTCAAGCCAACGTGCCAAACCTTAAGAGATGTCAAGAAAAGCCCTAGAGCAAATCTGTTTCCTCTCCAGGGCGTTTTCAGTTTCATCGGTTATTCTATAAACCTGGTCAATTGTGGAATGCTTGATTCTGAACCCGAATTGGTGGTCAGGTATAAGGCGTCTTTCTTCAATGATCGGTTGGATGCGTTTCAATATTGGTCTGTACGATTTCTTGTCATTTGGAGGTTTTCCCGGTTTCGGAATCATTATCACTTCTGCCACTTTCTACGGGTCTGGAACGTATAATATTCTAATTGAAACGTTTATTAGGTATAAAAGTTTAATTAATGCTTTTTTTGGCAATTTCTTAAGTATTTGTCCGATTATTAAATGATAGCCAGGGGCTTTATTAATTTTCAAATTTTTTATTGTCTGGCAAAGTTAATGATACAGTTTTTATTCTAAAGTTACTCGTATCAGATGTCGTTGCCATAGCTCAAAGATCGTCTATCAATGGTTATCCATCAAATGGCTTAAACGTTTCTTCTAGGTATTCGGCAAAAAGATCTGCCTTTTCTTTGTCACTCTTTGCCCATTGGCCATTGTTTTTTCTGATTGGTGGCGACTGCATTTGGGATTTTTTGATACTTTTTATCGCTTTCCAGAGGCAGTAATTTGTGCGTTTTTCCGCTGTTAAGCCTTCAATATCTTGAATTGCTTTTCTAAGTTTATTACATAAGTAGTTTGAATATGTTTTATGTGGGGGAGGGGCGCGGGTTTGTTGCCATATTTTGCGTGCTCTCCTCTTCTCACGAATAAGTTCCTTTATTTCCGGCGGATAATTAGCTTCGCTGCTTTTGGTAACCTTTTCTCCTTAAGGGAGTATTTTTCCATGCGGCATTCTGAATAGCTTCAGTAAATTAACCGAGTTCTATTTCTATCTCGACACATCGTTTTTAGCGACACATTTAGGATAATATTTTCTTCGCAATCATTCCTAAAGCCGTCCCAGTTTATTTTGTTGTTAGCTAATTTAGGCAAACCTTCTACCTTCACAGTCACTTATTGTTAAAATTACCGGTGAGTGATCTGAGGAGAGATCAAAGTTTTCCTCTACTCTCACAAAATTAGCAGACACTCATTTTGTTACGAAGAATACTATTAGGTCAGGTGTTTTTGCTATATCGGAGGACCAATATGTCGGTTTCCCTGTCGAATAGAAATCAACTCCAAATTGCATACCGATTTCGTACAGAAGTTTACCTTTCGGTGAATTGTATCTCGAACTCCAAAAGATGTGTTTTGCAGTAAAATCACCACCAATAATGAAGTTCGTTCCATGCGAGGTGAAGACACCTATAAGGTCGTTACTTTTGAACGTGCATCGCGGAGGACAATATATGGACGCGATGTTGAAATATACGTTATTGTTTTTAACACGAACTGAAGTTGCTTGTATTGTATCGAGTTCAGTCGTTATATTCATGGAGTGCTTAATGCAGTCTTTTATGAATAAAGAGGATCCGCCCCTGGCTCTTCCGGAAGGATGGTATGCGTGATACGCACAAAATCCTCTTTTTTTAACTTGTGATTCCTTTGTATGGTGGGTTTCAGAGATCAAGCATATGTCAATGTTGTCGTTCCGCAAGAATACCTCTAGTTCGGTGATTTTTTCTTGGAGCCGTTTGCGTTCCACGTTAAAATTCTTAGTAACCGTTCCATATTCATGTGGGAGTTCTTTTATTGCGAGACTTTAACTCAAGCTTGCTCAATTTGTCAAATATGATTTTGTTTATTTTGGTTTGCTTTAGTTTCGCGAGAATTATAGAGAAAACTTTGGAGATTAGGTCTGCCGTAACACCGCTCTGTTTGTGTACTTGTGATGCAGCTTAAGCATATGTTTGCGCTCCTGAAAATTCTGGCTTTTCTTTAATTTTTGACAGAAGGACTTTACTTTGTTCCTCTTTCGTCTTTATTTTTGCGGATTTAATTTCGTACATTAGCGGTTTCACGTATCTTTTTATGCGGGTTTACTCTCTGGCGAAAATTATTTTTAAATGTATCTCGCCTTTTTTGGAGCTCCTTTACCACTTCTATCGGCTGAAGAAATGTATTGAAATAAATGGGTATTATGTGGAGAAATTAAAAAAACAGATCAACTAAGCGAACTTTTGATAGTCCCTACATATGTTTAGCTCTGTATAAACTTGATGTAAAAAATTCCAAATATCCTGAGCTTCATCAGAAATGAAGAGGTCTTTAAGGTCGCAGTGCCCGTCCGCCTTTGGGCTCAGTCAAATCCATTAAATCATAACATGGATTTATTTCGTTAATTCTTGCCTACATTTAGTGGAAACGTTAGGATTTCTTTTCATTTAACAGTCTTTCGTTTTGTTCACTTACTGACCATCAAATACCTTGGCCTTCTCATAGGAGAGTCTTAAAGTCCTTCTATTCTATTCCTTCACTCAAGGGCTACGCATTAGCCTTGTAAACTTGAAGACTTTCAAAATCTCACGATACTCATATTTATATATTTTTAACGAACTTCTTTTTTTAAAAAAACATCCTTCACGCATATCAACGAAAAGCTTGGAACCTCACTTGTTCTATTTTGACAGCTTAGATCTCTTATGAGGCGGCTACACTCCCATCTTAAATCGCTTCGTTTCGCTCAATTTTGTTCATTGTTGTGCTAATTTGATGAATATTGCGCCAGTCTATAAAGCAGGTATGGGCGTTAGTCCATAACTTGCTTAACATTTACATATTCATTTAATGTTCATCAGTTAATCTCAAGTCATTAACCCTGACTTGTAATTTGTTAAGCGTTTTTGTATAGCAAACGCATAAAGGAGTCGCTGGCTTTTAATGCGTTGTGCAGTTATAGCATACCGGCACAAAATAGAACGATTTAGTTTTTGATTTTATTGCACTTTAATGGGTTTTTAATATGTGCTCGTACATTAAATTATTTATTTTCCAAATCATCAGCATCGTCCAATTTTGTGGGAAACTACGAGTACTAACCTCTTGTTTTTATTACTTTAATGTATTTTGCTGTAAATTTTCCGCAATACTACGGGAAAACAAACTAAATGCAAAAAATAACAAACAACAGTCTTTCTTTATAATCTGCGAAAGGCTATAATAAAATTTTCCATTTAATTGGACGCAAGGTCGTAAATTTCCCCCATAAATTCGATTAGTCTCGGGTGGTGGGGAACAAATGATTGCTTGCTACTTTGAAGATTCTCTACTGTAACTGATGCTACTGCTGTTCGGCTGTGCGGCTGTTGACTGTTGACTGTTGTTGTGTTGTGTACCGTGCAGATGTCGCGCTGTAATTTGTCGATTTACAGCCCGGTAAATTGCAACATTTTGTTAATTTCATTCAATTTCAATTGAATTAAAGCTTAGTACACTTGGCTGGTTTATTGTAGGATGGCAGGCAATTTGTTCTTCTTTTAATTCGCAGAAATGCATCTTAAGTTCATTTATGGCGGGTAGTAAAATTATAATTAGGCGGTTTTTTGCATTTTATTGACCGAGTGGATACTTTGTTATGACCTAAGGAGATGTTTTTTAATAGCTGAAATTGCGCAATTTCCCGATTAGAAATGACCAATAGATTGAAATGATGATAACAACATAGAAAAAGGCAAATGCGAGGGAATTCAAAGAGCATGGAGAGACCAAACGAGGCCATTCCTCGTTTCGTGGAGTATGCAAATATATCCAACTGACACAACAATTTTTCAATCAGCAATTTTGCCTCTGTCCGCTTATTCAAATCAAACAAATTTATCAGAGGGATACGAGTACAATTCCCTCCGACAAAAGGAAAATAATTCAAAATTGATTGGAAAGTTCGTGCGTCAACTCTTTTGTGTGTGTTTTTTTTTATATCCATTGTTGTCACTGCACACCATGCTGAGTGGTGGTAGAGAAATAGAATTCAATCGGAAATTCTAATCAAAAGTATTCAATTATTCTTTAGTTTCTTGCAATTTACCAGTACCTACCAGGAGTGGTGACGATTGTCATTTCTTTCTCTTTGCGTTCTTTCACTCAACCAACAAAATAAAAAACGAAAAACGGGATAAAATAATGTGATTGCATTTCCATTTCAAAGAGCCTGTGAAATTATGCTAGAGAATATCTAATCTGACAGATTGAGGACATTCCCTTAATGTTGACATTTAAGGGCATGCCGCCGCTCGCCGCCTTTCTCTGTACAAAAAAAATTGACTTATCTCAATGGTCAACCGTTTGTTTGGTAGTGTGGTGAAAGACAGAAATCAGACACCAATGTGCAGAGAAAAAAAAATCCATACTCACGGGAACATAACAGAATGTTTTGCAATCTTTGTATAACCGCTGCCGGGCAGACAAACAACAGACGATCGTTCCTTTTGCGCATTTTTCGCCATTTTTTTGATTGTTTTACCAGAGCGGTTCGGGGTCCAATGGTGCGCGCGGTGCTGATGAAGATGATGATTATAATTCGCCTAAATGAAATGCCGCGTGATCGTGGACATCGATAACAGGTAACGGTGCTTGGCGTTATTTTTGTTTGCAATTTTTTTTTTTTTTCTTCCTCCTCTCCTTACATGAGTACACGTATGTATATGGAAAATTATTATTGTTATTGATCACCGATTGGATAGTCCGTCGATGGACCATGAAGTTCTTGCTTGCGGGTATAAATGGTAATAGCACATCTCACGCTCTCTGTGCTGCTGCATCGTTGCGGTTGAGGAAAATCTGAAAATCTCAGCAGAGAATGTGCAACGTTAACGTATGCGTCGACCTTAAAATTAAATCTGGCGATTCTAAGAGGAGACGAGAACGAATAAAAAAAAAATGTTCAAAATGCGAAAGATGCATTTTCGACAGATAGTGACTATTTTTATTGGTTTTTAATGAATGCTTTGTGCTTGGAACGCGCGGGATCTTTTGGCGAAAAGGCAGAGATGCGTATGAAGCATATGGACACCTGACACCTGACACATATGTGTGTTGTGTGGTGACTGTTTTTGGGCATTGTACGTACATGTTGCGTATTTCCATGATATGATGGAGATGGAGAGTGCAGCAAAAGAACTGTAGAGTGCGTTTCAATGGAAGTTGCATGTGGAGTTGCAGATGTCAGTGGCGGCCTATGGGAATTTGAAGAGTATTCTCGTGGGACCACCTGTTTATGCAAAGTTTTGAAATTAATTCTTGTCTTTGGTTCTGCTACAGATGGTACATTTGGAAAATGTCACAATGAATGTTCGAGTCTTAGAGTAGGGTAGAGGTAACAAATTTACAATTTCGCGTTGGTATTTTGAAAATAACCTGCTGTATAATGATTATAGTGGGAGTCATAAAGCAACGATGATAACAGTAAAACTAAATGCTCTCCAGTTATCTGGACGCCACCCTTGAAGTTTACTGAAACTTAATACCACCTGAGTTTCAAACCACTACCCTGATCTTTCGTCTTCTCTCTCTGACTATCTTTGCAGCATACGTTGCCAATTAATTGCATCCTAGGTATTGCTGCTAGTGCGCTAATTACTTAATACTGTGTAATCTTTTTCTCGAGAGCCACATCTGGCATAATCAAGATTATTAAGAATGGAAGAGCTGCAATGCGACGACCAGATGCCAAGCAAGGAAGGAAGTAACTAAGCAGTAATTAGTCAAAATTATCGAGGAATGACTGCGTGAATTCCTCCGTTGCTACTTCGAATTGACAAGGGTAATTCTTCCTTTGGTCTCAGCGCTGATATTGTTTGCAGAATTAAGAACAGAACACAAAAATGCATAATACCTCGAAGTAAAAACTATCTAGAATGACATTTTGACCAAGGCATTGGCAGTGATAATCTTTCGCGTCCCTTTCAACACTCAACCTATAGTATGCAGCTTTATTGAGTATTTTGGTAATATTTTTCGCGATTGAACAGTCAGGAACATAAAAAGTAGAGTCAACCGTGAGTTGACTTTTTCCTTCTAAGCTCTAGTTAGGTGGTGCAATAATGATTCATTTTTTTCATTCTCCAGTTGCTCATGTTCTTTTTTTTCCTTGCTTTTCGTCCCTCAGTACTACGCCAAGAATTTCGAGTAGCTAATCAAGTAAGAACTAACACATGAGTAGCAATACTTGTAATGGCTTGCTTTTAGTATTGCTATCCCTATTTCATGTTTGTTGTTGCTGACGTTGAACACATCAGAAAGCGAACTTCATGCTTTTGGACGGTATACAATCTGATTCCCTAAAATCAACTCTTACTTTCCACTCCTAAAGTTTCCACATAAACCAATGACGTACCAAATAACTTTTATGATCAATAACCATTTCCCGGATATACCCTTTGACCAAGGCAATATATCCACTGCGCTACTTGCAAGTTAATTTAAATTTATTGGAATCCTACCTGATAATCAGAGCCCACTCATTTTCTCTGCCGCCGCTATGCTTGAAAATAAAACTTAAAAATTGCAATTGAATTCCTCTGCATACCTCAGCACTGTGCACAGCACAGCACCACAACTACCAAGTATGCTCCGCATTTTATTTGATTATTTTTGACGGGCGTTAACATTACCGCCATTGGACTCAACTCCTCCTCCCCGGCCTGCCCCTGCCGACTACCCCATTTCATGAACACCAATTTATTTGCACCGACCATGCAATCGAGAAAAGTTCAAAACGATTACCGCAGAACTCCTGGCTATTTGGTGCCCCATTCTACAATTCTCAACACACACACACAAATGTGAGCAAAAAAAAAAAAAAAGTATCTCCTGCTCCAATATTCACATATTTCATAATCATAAATTTGTGCAAAAAGCCCCCGAATCTATCGATCTACACCACAGAGTCCGGTGGTAGACGGAGTCCAACCTGCGGTATGAGTTATTCTTCTGCAACGTGGTAGCACTGAGTTCGCGCAACAAAGGTAGCCACAACGATTTGAAGTAATAATGGGTTTAACAGTGGTAGCTGCTGCTGATAATTGGAATTGATTAATTAGCGATCGGTGTGATGTGTGTAGAGCTCGGGTGCGCACACAAAGAGGCTCTCTCTTCCTATTCATGGTTTAGGTATAGACAAATGCAGGGCACTTTGGCAGGGGTAGATCGAGATTATTTCTGTACACTGTGTACCATAAAATCATAAAACCAGTGGTTAACTGAAATTATCTGACCCAATCGATCATTTGACATTCCGCACACACACAGTGGACCCCTAGAAAATACCAATTAATCTTGAATTGTTCTCCAATTGATCTGGCACCACAATAACAGCGACAGATAGCAGACAGGCTATTTTGAATATTGTCGATGGTGTGAAAAGCGAACGGACTACTGCTTTTGTCATAAATTTACTGAAAGACATGCGTTATCAGATTACATTTCGGCCCTATAGTGTGACCAATTGCGAATGGTAACAAGGAAAATACAGTCGGTACAGTACGGACGGAATTGTAACTTATGTTCGTGTGTTATATCACAATGCTTTGGCGTACTTAGGTTACTAAAGCTGAGTTTTGCATAACTGATTTGTAATTAGAAAGCAATTTGACACAGCGACCAGGATATTTCGAATTGTTCAAAAATCACTGAGAAGACGAAATTGTTACTCTGAAGTGATTTATTTAGTTAAGGAACTCCAGATACATGAAGGATTGATGCTTAAAATGGTGCAATCTTACTTTGAGACATTGATTTCTGTTGACGTTAGTTAGAGGCGCTGAAATCTGTCCAAAATTATGAACTACTAACGGCTAGGATACCAGTAACATAATTGTTAATCGCACTAACCCAGATATGACCAGAGAATAGTCCACAACCAGTTGTTGTTGTGTCAATACTACCCTCGTGAAAGATTCTGACAGAGAACCACCCTTTGATCAACTGGTCGCAGATCTATTGTGCCAGAGGCAACTTTTTAGGGCAGCAGTACTTCTACTTTCCTTGTGAAAGCTATAATTACGGCTGCGGAGGAGTTCCTTAAGTCTAATGGAGATATTATCTCCTTAAGGAAGAAGCTTCTCCTACTTTATACATAGCTACGCATTCACATAATACGTGTTCTGCAGTTTCGTCCTCTTCTTGGCAGAGGCGGCAGGTGATATCCTCTGAAATTCTCATTTTGTTTAGGTGGTAGAGTAATTGGCAGTGACTAGTAAGGAAGCTCACAAGCCTTCTTATGTCATTTCTGCTATATTTTAGGATATCAACTGCCTTTTTTTGGAAGGATTTGACAGCTCTTTCAGCTTGCCTGAGACCTTGTGAGTTATTCCAGTGGAAAATGAACATGTTGTCAGTTTAAAGGCAGAACCAAGGTTCAGGTCCAATGAACAACTCAGAGGAACCTTTTCTGGCTAGCAGATCTTCAATCTTCAATCAATTTTTTTTTTTTTTTTTTCAGAAAATATTTTACATTGGTTATATGTTTCCGCGAAGCCTTTGAGGACCTCTGGTACACAGCCTTCTCCCGTAGTTATTGCAGAAACCGGGCTCTTGAAGCATACCTTGTGTCCGCCTTCTGGTGTTGATCCCATGTTGGATTGGTGTTATGAATCTAGTGTCGTCATAGTACTCCAGTATAAAGGTCATGTAACTTTAAAGCGTTCTTGTTCAGGAACATTTCGCCGATTATCTGCATTGATCTTTTTCAATCCGGTGTTTTGTAGTTTTTTTAGTTTTTCTATGTGTGTTTTAGAAGCATTACCTCATGCAAGTATTCCATACCTCAGCTTCGATTCCACCAGGGCATAGTAGACTTGTCTCAACATGGATGTTGTGGCATAGAACTTTAGATGGTTAAGTGCATATAAAGCGTTTTTGAGGCTCATGTGCAACTCATTGATGTGCGTACCCCATAGAAAATTGCTGTCAATGGTTACTCCCAGATATTTGTAGCTCTCCACTATCTCAATCGGACAGCTAGTTGAGCTACTGCAGGAATCATTTCTAAAAAGAATTTGTTGTTGAGTAGCCTTGAACTGCGGACTTCGTATGTTTTTAATGCATTGATCGTTAGACCGTGATCATGACACCATTTCATCACATTATCGAATTCCTCCTGTATAATTGCTGTTGCCGTATCCAAAGATCTGTGGCCGCTTCGTCTGCATACGCAAATGGAATGGCCTGCTTGAATACTCGTAACAGCTCGTTGGTATATAAAATAAAAAGTATTGGACCCAATTTTGACCCTTGAGGGACTCCATATTGCACGCGTTCCTTTTGACTATATGTCTGGTTGATTTTGACATAGAAATGTCTATTGTTCAAGTATTCTTTTAGCCAATCTGCCATCATACCTCTTATACCAATGTTTTCCAGTGCATCTATTAGCTTATCATGGTTCAGTGTTTCAAAAGCCTTGTTTAGGCTTTCGTTAATACAATTGGAAAATTCCACTAACAGTTTACCAGTACTTTTATTTTTCTGAAAGCCGTACTGGCTTGGATTTATAAGGGAATTTTTGGCGATGAAATCTTGAAGCCTCTTTGTTACGACCTCTTTTTCAACTATCAGCAATATTGATATAGGTCTGTAATTGTTGAGCTCACTTTTGGTACCTCCTTTATATATTGGCCTAACCACAGCGGTTTTTAAAGTTGCAGGGATTTTTGCTTGGTTTATGCTAAGATTCACGAATTTGCACAATATTGGGGTGAATATGTCCACATGTCTTTTTATATCCCCAGCTCTTATGCCGTCCAAACCCGGCGAATTGCTATCGTTGAGCGAAAGAATTATTCTTCGTATTTCCGAGAAACTTGTTTCTTGTACGAATACTGATCTGGCTAATCTTGGACTTGTAAAGGGTGGTTAAGTTTTAAGGGCCGATGTTGATTTTGAATAAAACACAAATTATTTAGGAAATTACTGTCATTTCTTTTTATTATGATAATATTGGTATGGTTCAATTATGTATGGAACAAAATATCGGCCAAATGGCCGCCGCGACCTCGGCGGCACACCTCCATCCGATGGTCCAAATTTTCGATGACGCTGAGGCATAATTGAGGTTCTATGCCATTAATGTGCCGAATTATCTCATCCTTTAGCTCTTGAATTGTTGCTGGCTTATCGACGTACACCTTTTCTTTCAAATAACCCCTAAGAAAGAAGTCCAACGGTGTCAAATCACATGATCTTGGCGGCCAATTGACATCGCCACCACGTGAGATAACACGGCCATTGAATTTGTCGCGCAAAAGAGCCATTGTTTCGTTAGCTGTGTGGCAAGTGGCACCATCCTGTTGAAACCACATATCGTCCACATCCATATCTTCCAATTCGGGCCATAAAAAGTTCGTTATCATCTCACGACAGCGAACACCATTCACAGTAACTGCCTGACCGGCCTCATTTTGGAAAAAATACGGCCCGATGATGCCGCCAGCCCATAAACCGCACCAAACAGTCACTCTTTGTGGGTGCATTGGTTTTTCGACAATCACTCTTGGATTATCATTCGCCCAAATGCGGCAATTCTGCTTATTGACGAATCCACTGAGGTGAAAATGTGCCTCATCACTGAAGATGATTTTCTTCGAAAATTGATCATTCACTGTTGCCATTTCTTGCCACCATTGTGACCATTGACGACGCTTGAAATGGTCAAGAGGCTTTAGTTCTTGAGTCAATTGCACCTTGTAAGCGCGTAAATGCAAGTCTTTATGCATAATGTTCATCAACGACGAGCGTGAGAGGTGCAATTGTTGGGCACGACGACGAGTTGAGGTGGACGGCTCTTCAGCCACACTATCGCGAACAGCAGCAATATTTTCTGCAGTACGAGCTGTACGAGCATGCACTGGTGTTTTCACATCTCCTACAGATCCGGTTTGCACAAATTTTTGCACGATTTTTCCGATTGTACGCACATTTGGACGATTAAATTGACCGAAAGAATCACGAAATGCACGATATGCCCTTTTGATTTGAACGCCCATTTTCATAATAAGCCTGAATAACTTTAACGACGCGTTGCTCGATTATGTATCTTTCCATGGTTCAAATTGAGTTAGTCTGAAATTGAGAAATGTCAAATGAAATGCAGAAAAAAACTTGACGTTTAGGTGTGGTTCACATTCAACATCGGCCCTTAAAATTTAACCACCCTTCGTCGCATTGATGGATAATGTTTTTTATCTGAGTGCCAAAATTGCTTGCAAATGCACTAGCGAGCTTATTCAGACACATTTTGCCAGAGAAGTTCTTTGTTACAGTTTCATCAACTCCAGGTTTTTTCCTTCCCAGTATTTCGTTTACAAGACTTCATGTTTTACCCGGGTCAGATCTAATTTGGCTGAACTTGGTTTTATAGAAAAATAATTTTTGTGCCATGTTTAGTTTATTCCTGAATGTCTTATAGTCCAGTTCGTAAGATTTGTTCAGTCTGTTGTTTTTCCATCTTCTGTAAAGTTCGTCTCTTCTTTTACATTTGTCGATTAATTCAGTAGACATCCAAGGGTTGAACTTTCTTCTACTTTCATTTGTTTGTTATATGTAGCTCCATCATAAATATATGTAATTTTATCATGAAGTCTCTGATAAGTGATAACCTTTATGTTGGATATGTAGGACAAGCTGACTGTATTTTCTTTAACAGCAAATTTATGACTTGGTGGGTAATGATCAGTAATACAACTCTCAATTACAGCTGAATTAATTTGGTTATTCATATCATTGGTTAAGATGTGGTCAATCGTCGTTTTGGATCCTGTGTTCGGGTCTACCCTGGTATACTCAGTTATCACGTTAATCAACCTCTGTGACGCCAGCATATCCAGATATTCTTTTACACCATATAAATCCAAATCATTCACATTGATGTTCATATCATATCAGTTGTCCAACATTGTTTCCGAATTCTTCAATAAACGCTTTTCGGCTGTAACCTGGTGGTCTGTATATCCCTATTACATACTTATACTTACTATCTTCTTTAATTTGAATTTGTATATTTTCATATGACACACTTTCAGAAGTTAGTCGTACATATTGTATGTCTTTACGTATTAACATCAGGATTCCACCTCCTCGACGTTTATCTCGATTCAGAAACTCCTCTTGGAAACCATCTATACTGTAATGTCCTTTTTCTTCTTCAGTTTCAACTAATATTATTATTTTTAACATATTGTAACATGCGAGCTACGGCTCGAGTAGATAAAACGATATTCTGTGAAATTTATTTCTTTATTTTCTACTCTATAGAACAATTCAAGTTCACACTATACTATTCTTCGCAAATTCTTTTCTTACAAGGTCTCTTTCCTCTCAAATCACTTTATCTCCTTTCAATTACTTAATTTACAAATCCAAACTAATTACTTTTTCTTGTTCACTCTCAACTTTCAATTTATCACAAAATTACAACTTCGCCTATTATCACTTTTCTAATCTCTTCGCCACAGTTTAAAAATCACTGTCCTTTTTTTGATCGCCATCTGTCCTTATATAGCAGAAGTTTCTGATAGCCAGAAACTTCTAGCAAATTCTTCGACCAAAAACAAAAATACCCTAAAACAAAATCCCTAAAAATTATGACAATCATTTCGTGCAGTTATAATTCTCTCTTGTTCTCTTTTTTCCGCGATATTATCCGAGCTGTGGTGACTAATTTCAGACACGAACCTCAAAAGAAAACAATGAAAAGACACTTCGGAATTTGTTGCCTGTTCGAGGGCGTAGTTATTATGCTACATTATGTTACACTGCCCTCCTCTTAGACTTGTTCGTCCCGAACAAGTGTGTCCTCACTTCGGCCATTGTATCGACTCAGTCGGTCCACATGAACCACTTTCATTTTGGCCCTTGGTCCTCGCTGGATGCGGTAGACAACATCGTTGATGCGGGCTATTATTCTGTAGGGACCCTCCCAGTTCTGCTGCAACTTAGGTGATTTCCCCTTTTGGCGATGGGGATTATACAGCCACACTAGATCTCCTTCCTGGAATCCTGACGTTGTTGCCTTGGCATCATACCTGGTCTTCATGCGGTCGCTCGTCATCTTAATCTGGCTTCTGGTCCTTTGGTGTATGTCCCTAAGCCTTTCCCTCAGGTCCGCCACGTACTCTTCTTCATTTCTGGGCTCATTGGTAGGAGATCCAAATTTCACCTCACTGGGTAAACGAGCTATTCCACCAAATAAGATTTCGAACGGCGTATGTCGAGTAGTGCTATGCACGGCACTTCTATAGGCCATCAAAAACAAGGGAATCTGCCGGTCCCAATCCCGTTGGTAGTCACCTACGACCTTCGAGAGATGTTCGTCCAAAGTCCTATTGAAACGCTCCACCATACCGTCCGACTGTGGATGAAGCGGGGTTGTCCTTGTCTTTTTGATTCCGAGTAGTTGACACATCTCTTGGAAGATTCTTGACTCGAAGTTCCGCCCTTGGTCAGAATGCAATTCCAAGGGCACACCGAATCTGCTAACCCAATTGTAGACGATCTGCTCCGCCACGGTTCTGGCTTCCTGGTTAGGGATCGGAAACGCTTCCGGCCACTTACTGAAGTAGTCCATCACTACGAGGATATACCGATTACCATTGTCGGTTTCCGGAAAGGGCCCTGCGATGTCAATGGCGATTCGTTCGAAAGGTGCTCCCACGTTGTATTGGTGCATCTTACCTCGAGTTTTGATTCTCGGACCCTTGCTAGCTGCACACACGTCGCATTTTCTGCACCAGTCTTCGATATCTTCCTTCGCTTTTAACCAATAAAAACGTTCTCGTACCTTTTCTAACGTCTTATTCACTCCCAAGTGGCCTCCGGTCGCCCCGCCATGCATTTCCTGTAACACCTCCTTGACCCTCGTCCGTGGTACGACAAGCTGCATTACAAACGACTTTCCGTCGGAGGATTCCCATTTTCTTCTCAGAACACCTTCTTGGACATGGAGGGAGTCCCACTGCGCAAAATATGCCTTTAAGGTCGGGCTTCTGTGAGAGATGTCCTGATGATCCGGTTTCTCCATGTTCTCCTTCCAGGCCAGAATCGGCTCGATATCCGGGTCTTCCTTCTGAGCGTTCCGGATCTCATCTACGCTCCAGCCGGCAATAGGTTCGGCTCTCATTCTTTGGATGGAAACCAGCTCCCGTTCTTCCTGACGCGCACAATGTTTACAATCCGTTCTGCATGGTCTCCGGGACAGTGCATCCGCATTAGAGTGGAGTTTTCCTTTACGATGCTGTATTTCGTAGTCGTAGATTTGCAGCCTTTCGATCCATCTTGCGACCTGACCCTCAGGACTCTTGAACTGTAATAGCCATTTTAAGGCTGCATGGTCTGTGCGAAGAACGAACTTCCTCCCGTAGAGGTATTTGTGAAAATGCTTCGTAGCCAAGATCAAAGCTAGAAGTTCCCGCCTTGTCACGCAGTAGTTCCTTTCTGGCTTAGAGAGCACCTTGCTGAAGTACGCAACCACCTTCTCTTGGCCGTCATGCACCTGGGAGAGTACGGCTCCTACCCCGACATTACTAGCATCTGCATCCACAACGAACGTTTCCCCGGGAGTGGGGTAAGCCAGTATCGGGGCATCGCATAGCCGTTGTTTAAGTGCCTTGAAGCTCTTCTCGCACTCAATTGACCATTTGAATTGTTTTCCCTTTTCCGTCAACTGGTGCAGGTTCTTTGCGATCCCGGCAAAATCCTTCACGAACCGTCTGTAGTAGGTGGCTAGGCCCAGGAAGCTCCTTAGTTGGTGTTTGTCTTTGGGGACTGGCCAGTTTTTCACCGCTTCGACCTTCTCCGGATCGGTTCTCACTCCTTTCGCTGAAATTATGTGTCCCAGGTACTTGACTTCCGCTCTAAACAGGGCGCACTTCTTGGGGTTGAGCTTCAGGTGGGCACTTCGAAGCCTTTGAAATACATCCCTTAGATTGTCTCGGTGTTGCGCAAACGTTTTTCCTACGACGATGACATCATCCAAGTATACCAAACAGGTTTTCCATGTTTACCCTTGCAGGACACATTCCATCAATCGCTCGAAAGTCGCCGGAGCATTGCACAGCCCGAATGGCATTACCGTGAATTGCCATAGCCCATTTCCTGCGGTGAAGGCGGTTTTCTCCCGGTCTTCTGGATGGATCTGTACCTGCCAGTAGCCACTCTTCAAGTCGAGAGTGGAAAACCATCGGGCTCCTGATAGTGTGTCTAGCGTGTCGTCAATCCGTGGCAGAGGGTAGCTGTCTTTCTTGGTGACGTAATTGAGCTGCCGATAGTCCACGCAGAACCGCGTGCTGCCATCTTTCTTCTTAACCAGTACAACCGGTGATGCCCACGGACTTTTGGAACTTTCAATCACACCTTCTTTCTCCATTGCCGACACCATCTCTGCAACTTCTGTCTGCTTTGCCAATGGAAGGCGCCTAGCAGGCTGACGAATTGGTCTAGTATCACCAGTGTCTATTCGATGTTGTACCAGGTGTGTTCGGCCGTATTCTCCGTCCTGTGAGGCAAATACATCAGCGTACTCATTGATAAGATTCTCTGCCATAGTTCGCTGCTCCTGATTCAGCTCACTGGACTGGAGAATCGTCTCTCTCGTTTCCGCTGTCCAAGGTGATGGGAGAGGTTTTGGAGGACCACGTTCAGATATTGTTGCGACGGCGGTAATCGGCGTGCATTTTCCAGTCACCTCCCCTCGCCTTAGTTTGACAGTGTGTGGTCTTGCGTTCAAAACTCTCACTGGAACCATGGTGTTCTTTGGTTCGACTAACGTCTTTCCCACGATGTAGTCTTGAGAATTCTTCTCTGGGTCTGGTTCTACTATGTAGAATCGGTGGCTCCCAAGATCACCTTCCAGCTTCGTCCAAATGATTGTCTCTGAAGACGGCGGCAAAACTTCGTCTTTGCTGATGACTGTCCTGAGAGTTACGGCATTCTCGTTTCCGTACACCATCGGAATCTCCACATTTCGATACCTCAGTACTTGCATCCCGATGTCCAAGATTACTTCATTTGCTTTCATGAAGTCTATTCCGATGATGCACTCGTCGCATATGTCTGCCACCAGAAACGCATGGGAGAACGTCAGTCCTGCCAGAGTAAGCGTAAGACGAACTTCTCCAAATACCTTCGCCATTTCCCCTATTGCAGTCTTCAGGCAGTAGCTGTTGGTGTTGTGCAGCCAGGAGCTTTTGACGATATCTCTTCTTACAATGGAGGCAGTGGCACCTGTGTCGATGGTGGCTACGCACTTCTTCTTGTTGATTAGTGCCTCCACTGTCAGGCTCTTGTTATCCCGTTTGGTTTGCGAAACTTGAATGGTGGTCCTGGGGGCCTCGATTCCAGTAACCAACTTCTGCCCCGCGAAGTTGGTCCTTACGCATTTCCCGACTGCTGGTTTTGGGAAGTCTGACTGACAGGATGGATGTTATCACCTCCAGATGCTTCCTCTCTGCTTCTCCTACTTCCGCAATGTGGACAATTTCCTCGTCTAGGTGCACTTCTGCACTGCCGTTGTAGGTGTCCGGTTTGGTTGCAATTCCAGCAACGGATTTGACTTCCGCGAGCTCTGTCTTCATCCATGACGGCTGTTCTCTGGCATGAGCATTCCACGACGGACATTTCCCTGACACGGTGTATTCCCTGGTATGCTTGGTCCGCAGCCTTCATTGACAAAGCGAATGCCAATGCCTCGGGAAGTGTTCGCTTTTCAGCCATCCTTACAGCCATTTGCAGTTGTCTGTCCTCTATGGCCTGAATAAAAGCTTCCACCGCCATTTCGTTGATAAGCTCCTCACCGGCTTTAGGGTATGAAAGATGGGCTAGTCGCTCTATATCCGCTTGCAACTGTTGGAGCGTTTCCCCCCTTTTTTGGACTCGACTACGCAGCTGAACCCTGTACACCTGCTGCATGTGTTCATCCCCAAACCGCATTTCGATAGCCTGAACCAGAGAGTCGTAGTTCTGCTGTTTATCTTCCGGGATGGTCTGCAAGAGCTCCGCAGCTGGACCCCTCAGTGCAAGTGTGAGTGCAATGGACTTCTCTTCATCGTCCCAGCTATTGGTCATTGCGGCCGCTTCGAATTGCCTTTTATAAATTGGCCATGATGTTTGACCATCGAAGATAGGAGGCTGCATCTCCTTTCTTCTCAGACCGTCGGTGGAATATTCCCGTGCTTTCTGTCTCTTCACGTTGCTGAGTTCCTTAGTAAGATTTTCGACTTGTTTTTCTACTTTTTCGAACTGAGTCTCTATTTTCCCGAACTGAGTTTCATGCTTCTCAAAGTTTTCATCGAATCTAGTTTCGACTTTTTCGAGTTGCGTCTCTACCTTCTCGATTTTCTCTTCGATCACTTCGAATTTGGATTCCAAGTTCTTGTTTTGCTCATCAAGTTTACTTTCCAGAGCATCTAGAGAATTCTTTTGTTCGTCCATCTTATGTTCTAGAGAATTCTTTTGTTCGTCCATTGCCTTCTTTTGTTCATCCATTGCTTTCTTTTGTTCATCCAACTTAAGTTCTAGAGAATTCTTTTGTTCGTCCATTGCTTTCTTTTGTTCGTCCAACTTAAGTTCTAGAGAATTCCTTTGGTCATCGAGCTTATGACTTTGATCTTCTATTGCTTTCTTTTGTTCGTCCATGACTAACTTAAGTTGCAGGAGCAGACTTGTTATACCCGGGTCGGCTGCTGTACTTGCTGGTTCCTCTTCCACGTCAAACTCTACGTCGTGCGGATTTTCACCTTCCTGCGTTACTGCTTCTTCCAGACGAATCAGCAGGGCATCTTTTCCCCCAGTTGTGTCGAGGTTCCGCTTACTGAGTTCTGCCTTTAGTTGAGTTATAGTTAGTTTTCCCAATTTGCGACCCATTTTGCGCAACTAATTAACTCAACACAGAAATCGTTTTTTTTTTTTTTTTTTTTTTTTTTGTTTGTGCAATTTCACACCACGGAAATAGTTATTCACAGAATAAGTTTTATCCCAGCTTCTGACACCAATGTAACATGCGAGCTACGGCTCGAGTAGATAAAACGATATTCTGTGAAATTTATTTCTTTATTTTCTACTCTATAGAACAATTCAAGTTCACACTATACTATTCTTCGCAAATTCTTTTCTTACAAGGTCTCTTTCCTCTCAAATCACTTTATCTCCTTTCAATTACTTAATTTACAAATCCAAACTAATTACTTTTTCTTGTTCACTCTCAACTTTCAATTTATCACAAAATTACAACTTCGCCTATTATCACTTTTCTAATCTCTTCGCCACAGTTTAAAAATCACTGTCCTTTTTTTGATCGCCATCTGTCCTTATATAGCAGAAGTTTCTGATAGCCAGAAACTTCTAGCAAATTCTTCGACCAAAAACAAAAATACCCTAAAACAAAATCCCTAAAAATTATGACAATCATTTCGTGCAGTTATAATTCTCTCTTGTTCTCTTTTTTCCGCGATATTATCCGAGCTGTGGTGACTAATTTCAGACACGAACCTCAAAAGAAAACAATGAAAAGACACTTCGGAATTTGTTGCCTGTTCGAGGGCGTAGTTATTATGCTACATTATGTTACAATATTGTAATATGCGAGCTACGGCTCGAGTAGATAAAACAATATTCTGTGAAATTTATTTCTTTATTTTCTAGTCTATAGAACGATTCAGGTTCACACTATACTATTCTTCGCAATTCTTTTCTTACAAGGTCTCTGTCCTCTCAAATCACTTTATCTCCTTTCGATTACTTAATTCACAAATCCAAACTAATTACTTCTTCTTGTTAAATCTCAACTTTCAATTTATCACAAAATTAAAACTTCGCCCATTATCGCTTTTCTAATCTCTTCGCCACAGTTTAGAAACTACTGCTGCTTTCTCAATCGCCATCTGTCCTTATATAGCAGAAGTTTGTGATAGCCAGAAACTTCTAGCAAATTCTTCGACCACTGGAACAAGAGAAATAATTCTTGCAGTTATAATTCCCTTTTATCCCTGATATTATTCGTCTCTTTCGTTGACATGAGCTGTGGAGACTTCATCCCAGACATGAACCTCGAATGAAAGGACAGTTCGAACCAAAATTCTGCCAGAATGAAAAGTCGCTTCGGAATTTGTTGCGTCATACTTTAAGGGAGCGTAGTTATTATTATGCTACAATATTGATGAAGTGGCTAACGTTAAGGCAAAAATCATTCCAATTCTTTCGTAATGAACTGATTTTGAACTGAACAGGTGGGAGATCAGTGCTTTAAGTGCCTCTTGGTTGTCGGTGAGTATATGGATAGCGGCACCTTTGATGCCTGAGTGCAAGTTTATATTAGCACAGGTCTCGATAGCGTAATGCTCGGCCTGAAGAACACTAGGACTCTTTCCAAATGATTTCGAAATCTTATAATTTGATCCATACACATCCAACGATTTCTTTTTGGATCAAGCAGCGGTCCGCCATTATTCCATACTCGTACATCACGACTTGTGATCTCAATCTCAAACCTTCCGCGAAATTAGAGTGCTTTGGGGGTAAAGTCAGAAACCGTGCTGAGCATATCTAGCTCTGGGAAGTTGGTTAATAGATCCATGAAATCCACATGATCCCATGTACTGTTAACACCCGACTTTCAAAGATTAACTGCACTGCGAATTGCCAAATGGAAATAGTATGTTTGGCTATAATGAATCTTTCTCGTAACTAAACGTGCCAACGTCCATTCGGGAGATGCTATGTATTTCTTCGACACATTTTCAACTGATGATCGTTTTTATAACTCCTTCATCGATTTCGTGTGCACGGCTTCAGTTAAACCTGCGCTTTCCTACAAGTCGTCTAGATGGTGCATGGGAGCTTCTTATATCCAATTTCTGAACACAATAGCTGGTGTCGCAGTGTGTACACATTCTTACCATCCAAGGAACACTTTACCGCTCTAAATAATTGCTCCATTGTGTTGTTACATAGTAAACTCGTATAAGTCCTTATTGTGTATGAAGTCTTGGTCGATCGCAGTGCCGGGTCATGGGCTGGGGCGTTCGCATTAAAAACACAAAAAAAATTTAAATATTCGTACTAAAAAGCGATTTCTATTAAATTCGCTGTAAAGTCGGACATTTTGAGCGATGTCGAGAAAGATATTAGAAATTCGGTAGGTACTTGTAGAAAATTCGGTAACCTAATATTTCTATGGTAATGATTTTTTTCGTGCAACGGTTTGCGAATTATTCTCACTGAAGACCGATTTTTTTTTTTGTTCACTTTCAGATAAATTCGGCCATTTTGGAAGATGGCGTACCTTAAATTTTCGGAAATTTGTCAAAATTCGTCTTCCATTTTGTAAAGGATTTCAAAGCCTACCATAAACAACTGAACCTCCACACTGCCGTGTGCAACGTCTCTGTCGTAGTTGAGTCGCCTATCCACAACTGTCCGAGCAACGTGGAAGATTAGCGGCCAATCTGTCCTGGATCAGACCTTTCTCATTAAAATAGAGGAACGCCTCTGGGGGAACAAAGCCGTTAAGGCGCACTCTCTCATGATACTCGTAATTGGGGTAATAAGCCCCGGAGATCAGGTTGTTCGTCGAGCTCATTGCTCTTGCAATGAGCCTTCGAATCAGCTTGATAACGAAATTATCCACTCTTATTAGGTTAGCCCTGTTGTAAAGGACCTCATTGGGATAGAATTTTATGTACTGGGACTCTGTTCTATATAAATGAAGGCAAGCCCTCTCAAACACCCGAATCTTTTCCAACAAACTTGCTCCCACGTTGAACCACACGGGACAACCATATACGAGCATGGGCCGGATGAGGGCTCTTGCAACGAGTTGCTTGCTATAAAAAAGTCTCTTTGTAAGGTTAAAAGCACCTTTGGCTCAGGCAAGAGCAGCATCTATATGTTTGTTAAAATATAGATATTGGTCTAACCAGAGCCCCAGGTATCTGACTACACTTCGACTCGCAAGTGGCTGTCCGTGCGGTCCCACGATTGAGAACTTTCGCCAATTCTTTCTGGTATCCCTAGAGGCCCCAGACAACGGCGTCCTAAAAAGAATGGTTTCCGATTTCTGGAAGTTGATCTTCAACTTCCAGTCATCGCAATATCGCTGAATCTTATCGAAGTCACGTTGCAAGAGAATTGCAATGACCTCGATTTTTGGTCCTGATCTGTACGCGATCAAGTCGTCTGCGTACGCTATGGCATGGTGAAGTGATCCTATGAGATCGCTCGTGTAAATGTTGAAAAGGATCGGTGAATTAACCGCACCTTGTTGCAGACTATTTTTAATTTGAAATGTTCCAGCAGAAGTCACATTACCATTTTTGACAATGAACTGTCTACTGGTGAGCATGTTATGAAGTATGTACAGCAGCGGTTTGCTTATGCCTATCCTGCTTAGCTTGTAGAAGAGTCCCTCTAACCATACGGTGCCGAAGGCCTTCTCCAAGTCAATCAGGCAGGCACCCGTGCACTGTTTCTTGATTTTGTTCCATTGGATATCAGATACCAGTTTAGACGCGGCATGTATTGTATCATGCCCCGCCTTAAAACCGAATTGGTTATCCGGAATTAAATTACTGTTCTCAGTCCACTTAAGCAGGGCCCTATTGATCACTTTCTCGAATACTTTGCTGATGTTCGGAATTAGACTTATCGACCGGAGATTTGCCGGATTGGAGGTGTCCTTACCCCTTTTGGGGATGGGTTGTATCACTGCTGTTTTCCAATGCGCTGGATAATGTGCATTATTCAGCGCATTGTTAAACAGAGTGGTGTAAATGTCCACCGCTTCTAGAGGGAGATGTCG
This sequence comes from Pocota personata, assembly GCA_963082735.1. NCBI lineage: Eukaryota > Metazoa > Arthropoda > Insecta > Diptera > Syrphidae > Pocota > Pocota personata. The sequence continues at coordinate 236,469,084 of OY720430.1, read as the reverse complement.
AAGCACAATGTTCGACACTCCGTCGATTCCTACAGACTTTTTCCTCCTCAATGAGTCGAAGATTGTTCGGAGCTCCACCTTCGATATGTACGGGGGATGTACCTTTTCATCGGCGATGACATTGTTTGCCATGTTATCGTCATTGAACTTGGTAAAACCTATGTTCTCGGATCTCCAGTGCTCTATATCATTTCGAAGGTAGAAGTTTTGTACAAGTACGCGATTTTCCTGGAAAGTCGCTTCTATAGCCTCTACCTTCTCCTGCGGATCTTCAATCACAAAGAAGTTGTCATCCTCTACTACGTTATCTGGATCTATACCTGCTGTTATTAGTATTTGTCCATTGTTCGTCGTTCGGGGGATCTTAAGACACGGAAGGTTTTTAGTCTCGACAGCAGTCTACTTTTGTGTTGGTGTAGTGCGTCAATTGTTGCATTGCGGAATATGTCTGCGTTGTCAGTACGTTGATACCGAGGTACCGTATTGTCCATAGTTCGTTTAATTGTCTCGTCCATTTGTATTAGGTACCAGTCAATTTCCTCGTTTGACAAATTTCTATTGGACGGTGGGTAGAGCGAGTTCAAGGAGAGTGCTCTTGTTAAAGTTCTGGAGAAGCGAGTCCAACGCGTCCTACTATAATTGTAGGAGTACGTTTGGACAAACTCCTCCAACTACGCAATTTCCTTGCGGATCGTTATTACGGCACTGAGTCCGCAATGGTCACTGCCATACACAAATGTGTGCAGGTAGTTTAAAGGTTGTCAGTCCATGTCGGTCAGTTGTAACCGTACGTCAAACAGCATAAGATCCAGATAGGAGCCGCTTTTAGGAAACGACGGACTATCTGTAGCTTTCAAATCGAGTTTATACTCGACACTGTGCCGACCCTACCAATTGAATAGTAAGTTCCCTTTAGGATTAGGTGTAGTATTTCCCCAATCTCTATGTTTGGCGTTTAGATCTCCGGCCATGATGAAATAATTCTCCTCCGACTCCAGCCTTAGGCATCGAAAAAGTGTCTCGAGCTCTGAAATAAAAAAGGTAGATTGAGTAGCTTCAGGTGCATAGAGTGCGACTAAGTATATCCTCTTTCCACGACGGAGAGGGATGCACACGATACACGCTTCCAGCTCCTGGAACCTTCGCACTTCACCGCTGTACCTTACTTTAAATTGCAGTTGTTTGCGTATGAAGATCGCAACACCTCCTCCTTGTGTGGAGTTGGGTCGGTCTCTTCTGACAATATTATATTTATTTATTGTGCCCCAATTTGTGCTTCTGTGATAGCTTTGTTTCGCTAACCATAAGCACATCAGGGGTTTGGTCTTCTAGCAACTTAAACAATACAGACAATTAGTGGAAGAATGTTTCGAGACCTTGTCTCATTCTTTTGCGATATCTATTCTGTAACAATGTTAGTAAAAGGTAAATGAGTATTTTGGAATTTAAAAATTTAATGATTACATGGGACAAGCCGTCACTGGGCGATAGTTACTCGTACATCACAACTGATGATTTCGTAGAATGCTAAAATAATCAGCGTGATTTTAGTCTCGAGCAAGGCTACTGCTGTCCGACTAAATTCGCCTTTTTTTCACTAGCCTGCCCTTTTTTTTTTTAAAAAATCTTTATGACCCCTTACCCTTTTGAAATAATTTACTTGACTATTACATTAGAATTTTGTTAGTTAAAAAAAAAAAACAGGTTTAATAACTAATGCTGGTGTTCTTCAAGGTCACGTCCTCTCTTTGACCTTCTTTCTGATTTATATTAGTATCCTCTAGCTTTTCCTTGCAGTTCAATTCATTCCTTCGACGATGGCAGCATTTCCGAGTTATTTACGAGTATTCTTTAAAAAGTCCACGTCGGGTGTACCAAATAGTGGAACCTACAACAGCGAATGCCTATTGTTACTTGGGGTACGAACAATCGATTTGAGTTCAATTCTCTAAACAAACAGCGTTATCTCTTGTCTCTGAAGTGTGATGCTAAGCAGTCAAACCAAAATGGAATTGATAAGGAATCAATGCTTGGCATCTACGAATATATTAAATAAAAATAGGTAGCTTCTCACAGCCCCTCGTGGTAAGCGCCTGACGAATGGTTGGGATCTACAGTTTTATGCCGTTTCCGAAGGAGAAAAGCTTTTCATGACAATTTTACTCTCGGATGTTTGTCAGACGTTTGCAAGAGATGGAGCAATAAGGAAACTTTTTTTTATGTTTTCTGGGATTCGAACATTGAATCTTCCACTAAGTGATCGCTTACTTAACCACTGAGCCATGACGCCCACACAAATGTACAATATTAGTCTAAAATTTTCGTGAAATCAGACAACTGCAGTAAACGGTGGTTCTAGATGCTTCGGATTTCCCACAAGACTTTGTTATAATCTTTCACCTTTAAAGAACGAAATAGAGAACTTTAGGGACAACAGCCAGCATTTTTCATTGCTTAGCTTCATTTTGCTTTCAAGTTACTAATAGGAAGAACCTGGCGATGACTTGTTATGTAATGTGCATTTAACTTATTAACTACAAACTGCTCAAATGCTGCGAAAATTTCCTACGCTGTCTTTTAAGTAAAACAATTTTACTCCATCCTTTACGACTTGAGGCTTATTTGCGCCTGAAAACTGAATGTTATATGAGTACTGAGAAGCATGGTACTCCGAACTACGAGTAGTGTGTATCAGCTCCCCAATCTCTTTTCTTTCCTGACCAATCTGGAAGTAATTTTTCACTTTCATTGACTTCATCATTAAGTTCAACAAATTTTAAGTTGGAAGTGGCTCTACCCTATTTATTTAATTCGAGTTTCACCATTGGTTGTGGAGTGGAGTGGGGGTACGAGTTCCAGTTGTCTATAGCTCTGCTCAATTACACAGATGTGTGAACCGAAAATTCCCATTATATTGCATCCAAAACTAGTCTATGTCAGCAGAGATCTGTTCAGATCATCTCCAGGATGGATTGTTGCAATGTCCAAGCGATATCTTAAGTCCAACGTTGATTGTGACTCATTGAGTTTTATACGCCATTTTTTCGTCCAATCAAGAGATTGTTTTTCCCACTACGAATACTGAAATACAAACAAGACTATTCAGAACTAATGAAAATTAAAGCAGGTGTTCCACAAGGAAGTGTCTTAGGACCAACACTATATCTGTTGTATACTCGTACTATGAATGTACATGATAAATACATTGATAGATGCAACAGAGAAACTGCTAAATGCAATCAATAGTCTTTTGTATGCATTTATCATGTACTAATATTGCAGTGTCATCTGCAAAAGTAGACATCATGGTATCGTTATCCACCTTTACATTCATAGTATACAACAGATATAGTGTTGGTCCTAAGACACTTCCTTGTGGAACATCTGTCGTGGAATGTTTATTTCTAAACCCGAACTGATGATTCGGGATTATACTTCTTACTTCTATGATTTTGCTAAGCCTTTTCAGCGATATTGGTCTATAAGATGTCACGTCTTGCTTAGGTATTACAATCACTTCAGAAATTTGCCAGTGATGTGTCGCTCAGTTACTATATAGTAGAGTACGTGGTAAGTCCTAGTACGGTTGCCTTGCAAGATCTGACGGTCTTATACGTTGCAGTCGTCTCACGCCATATACGTTTAGAAGAATTGTTGCTTCCTCGTTAATATGCTCCTGAAGTCTCTTCCCGTGTGCTTTAGCCCTAGAGTTGATCTCTTCAGGAACAGTAGGAATGCCTAGGTCCCGATGGAGGTCGCTGTTTCTGATGTACCATGGAGCATTCACAATACTTCCAATGACCTTATTCTGGAATCGTTGGATGACTGCAATATTGGTCTGGCTGGCACATCCCCAGAGTTGAGCGCCATAGTTCCACACTGGTTTTAGGATCTGGTTATATAAAAGAATTTTATTAGTAATTGATAGTCCTGACTTCCTGCCTATAAGCTTTTGATTTTAATATGCTCTTTCCAACGAAGCTTGGCATCTAGAGTCATACCTGGATACTTCGCTGTATTTGCGTATGGTATTGTCGTGCCTGATATTGTACGAGATAGACTTAATTGTGAAGTCAATATGTACAGATTTACTCGAATTCAGTTTTATACGCCATCTTTGAGTCCACCTGATAATTTGGTCTGTAGCAGCTTGCAGCTTTTGCGTCGATTCTAGCGTTTTATCTCCCACTGCTAAGACAGCCGTATCGTCGGCAAAAGTTGCAGTCTTTGTGTAGGGCATTGTAGGTAGGTCTTTAGTGTAAAGAAAGTATAACAGAGGTCCGAGGACGCTTCCTTGAGGAACTCCGGCTTCGATCTCCACTAGCTTAGAGTAGTAGGTTTCTTTTTTTATACGAAAGTATCGCGATGTTAAATAAGACTCCTTCATGCCATACTCTATCAAAAGCCTGTGCTACGTCTAAGAAATCCTCGCTTCAGGACTTCCACAGGGATCAAGTCAAAACCTGGAGCTTTTTTGTCTTTTAATCGCCTTATCTCATATTTTAACTCATGCATTGATTTAGGAGCTCGTCGCAGATAGCATCATTAGGGTTAAAGGTATTCGCTAGGTGGTCTGCAAAAGCAGTAGCTTTTAGCCCATTGCCTATTACTGCATCTTATTGGAGGAATATGATTTGTTGGTCGCTTAAGATATTTTGTGCTTTTCCAAAGTGAATATTCAGTGCTCTTGTCAGCAGTTAGCTCTGATAGATACATTTTCATTGCCTCATTTCGGATTAGCTTTATCTCAAGCTTAAGATCTTGTGTGGCCTTGTTGAGTCTAGGTTTATCGGAAGGAGATCGAGTTTGTTGCCATCTACGCCGAAGTTTTCTTTTATTCCTTATGAGCTTCTTTATTTCTTTTGGATAATTGGTGCCCACCGTTTTCCTCTTTGTTGGAGGAGTACAGCTCCAAGCCGCATATTGGATTAGTTGGATGAACAAATATGCTTCGTTTTCCAGCTGATCTGTCGTCTCAATAGGTGTACTAATATTGATTTTATCTTTTAGGATATGTTTAAAACTAAGCCAATCTGTGAATGGATTTTCCTCTTTAACTATAACGGTTTCACTAAGTGTCAGATATATTGGTGAGTGGCCCGAGTCGAAATCCAAGCCTTCTTGTACCTGGATAAAGTTCCTTGATAACTTATTTATCACAAAAAAGTCAACCAGATCAGGAATTTTGTTAACGTCCGTCGGCCAGTATGTAGGCTTACCAGTAGATACAAATTCACATCCTGTTTTTTTAGCTGCATCGTAGAGCTCACGACCTTTTGTTGTAGTGAGTCGTGATCCCAAGTATGTGTGTTTAGCATTGAAGTCTCCTCCTTAGACTTGTGCATTTTAATGAGCTGTTGATATTCATTTGAAGAGATCGAATGCTCGTTGATGCATGTGCGGCATCTTACCAAAAAGTTGTTCATTACTGCTTGGAGAGTTGAGACAGGAATAGCCGCAATTGTTTCGCGAATGGATTGCTTTAGTTCATTCAAATTTGTTGGTTTTGCTTTGTAGACTTCCTGTTTGCAATAACCCCACAAGAAAAAGTCAGGTGCAGTAAGGTCAGGCGACCTGGGGGGCCAAAGGAATGTGGAGTTTCTGGATATCAGCTTATTGGGAAATTTTCATCGCAATTCTGTCATAACAGGCCGGGCTATGTGAAGAGTTGCACCATTTTGCTGAAACCACACAGAGTTGAAAGAAATTCTCATTCAGCGTAATTCTGGATAGAAAAACTCTCTGAACATGCTCAAGTAACGGTCTCCAGTAACCGTAACGGTGTGACCGTTTTCTTTGAAGAAGTAGGGCCCGACAATGCAGCATGATGAAACTGGACACCACACTGTGACACGAAGTGGATGCAATTCCGTCTCATGGAGTATCTGTGGGTTGGAAGCACTCCATATTCGACAATTTTGTTTGTTTATGTTGTCGTTTAAATCGAAATGGGCCTCGTCAGACATAAAAAGACAGTTCAACATGTTTCCGTCCTCTTCCACCATTTGAAGCATCTTCTGGCAAAATTCCAAGCGAATTGGTAAGTCTGCTGCATTCAGTTTGTTGGCCATTTGAATTTTATATGGGAATAAGTCCAAATCATTGTGCATAATTGACTGCATTGGCTGTCTGCTTATACCCATTTGAGCAGATAAGCTTCTTGTCGAAACTCTTGGATTGTTTTGTATCGCAGCAGCTACAGCAGTGATTGTTTCCTCCGTCCGAACTGAAGGGTTTCGATGGTAAGGTCTTCTTTCGACTGTCCCATGCTCGACAAAATTGTTAACAAGTCTCATTATGGTCCATCTGCTCGGAGGATTGCCGCCAAACGTGCGCCTATACTCTCTTTGAACCGAAACTGAGGACTCCAGTGCGTGATAGCGGCGGACAATCCAAATTCTTGTTTCAGTGTCCCAGTTATCCATTTTTGTTAAATCTAAAAATCAATCTGCAAAATAACAAAAAAATTAATCAGATTCATTAAATAGAAAAAAAGTTATTAAATTTTTTTTTGGTAGCGGCTTTCATCAGTCACCCTGTAAGGTGAGTTTCTGAGATTAAAGAAATGTCTATCTTTCTGTATCTAGTACTATTTGTAGCTCGTTTAAATGATTGTTCAATGTGGGACATATAGGAGCTTAGGCATTTCCTTTAGAGCCTCCATTACATCGTACCCTGATGCTGTTCTTGTTTTGAAAATGTTTCTATCTCTGAGCGGGACAAGGGGAATTTCATCTTCGTCTCTTTCATCAACAGATACTACGTTTCCACTAGCTGCACTTGACGTGAATGGTTTCAAATGGCTTCGAGTTTCTGATCCATTTAACGTTTGGTGCTTTCATGGGCGGATTTTGTAACTGACGTCTTTTTAGATACTTAGCTGTTTTCCACAAGGAGTAGCATGCGTCGTTAAACTTCCTAGAAATCCAACATACTGACGTAAATAATAATATTCCGACACACAATTGTAAACCGAACAAGCTCATTTTTTTTTGCTGCTGCTGTTGGTAAATAATGTCCAGCCATGCCCAAAATCAGAAGCCAATAGCAAAGCATTTTCCACTGCAGATAAATCCATAATTATCGATTTTCATTTTACACTTCTTATATAAGTCACGAGTGTATGTTCCGAGTCTTGCTGCTATACGACACCATAGTTACGCAATTAAGTTCACCTCTAGATTGCCCAATGACCATTGCAGTGGTTATACTGCAATGGTCACCTTATGCATGCACATTCGGTTCTTATCTCTGCATTCGCGCAGAGAGAGAAATAAAAAAAGAATGTAAAACGAGAAACCTGGGATTTTTGGCGATCGTCGTGATTGACGTTTAATTTAAATGTTCGTCCGTCCGTCCATGAGCACATGTCTCGGCTAAATGAAGGGAACATTGAATTCACGGAAAACTGAAAGTTATCACGTAACTTCTGCGGCCGGGGCTGGGGCTGGGTCTGGGAATCACGGTTGAGTTTTAATTCTTGGCAGTCAGATTTCGATTTTGATTAAAGGAAAAGCGCGACTTGAGAAATCAGACAAAAATTATTAAATCCGCGCTTTTGATTGATTGATACGAAGGCGGTGTACCGCCGCGCTTTTCAGATTTTACGCAACCTTCAGTTTGCGCGCTTGTCATGCGTACAACACGTACAAGTTGCTCGATAGAGATTTCACGAATGTGACCGTGACAACCCATCACTCGGATGAGGAAACACTTCTCTTTTTTTCAGGGCAAAAATGGAAACAATATTCAAGTTGGCATGTAAAATGATAGCTGTCACGCCGGCTTTAATGACCAATTTAATATGTTTTTCTGTTTCTTCTCTTCTGAGGCGCTTTTACCGAAAAAAAAAAAAAAAAATGTCAAATCGCCCTAAACTAATTCGTGTTTACGCAACGTAATGGAAGGGAATGTCAAGCGCACGACAGGTTGTCTATCTCTAAGTAGGTCTGTCTCTGTGTGAGTGTTATTAATTCTGAAGGTCTTTCTTTTCAGACTTTTCCTGTGGGGAGGGAGGGGGGAACATTTTTGTAAATTTCTCTTCCAGCTGATTTGACTTTCAAGATGGTGTAACTGTTACCCATATTATGCTTCAAAAGTTTTAACTAAAGAATGTCCAAAAGAAGTGCAAATACGAGTACTCCTCCTTGAAAGTAACCGATTTGCATTCCGTTTAAATCAAAAATTATTCATCTACTCGTACATTGTGTGTCTTTGTAAATTGAAGGAGATGGAAAATATATTGGCATAACTTCAAACAGGACTTGACTGTTAAATAGTCTCTGAGTGTCCATAAACCTACTAAGCATACCATTCAGATATGACCCCCCCGAAGAGACTCCTCGATTGTCTCTACAAAATGTCATCTTGGTGTAGCTTGCGCGTATCAATTAAAACTGCATCTGCTAATTTAACATTTAATATCCTTCAAATTTCCATAGGATATTTTCTCACAGGATCACAAAATTTTAATATCATTCATAATTACACGCGTGTATGAAATATTCTCCCTCTATAGTATGGTCATTAAAAAAGCGTTCCGCAGAAGGAAGTTTATCACCATTTTTGCAATAACCCATGACCAGTAATAGCGCCGTGTAATATAATCTTCAACTACCAGAGGGTCATATAGATCAAGTGACCGAAGAGTGTGCAACTGCAACAATGTCGCGGCCACACTCAGAGTGCCATCTGCATATACAATTGCATATACGATGGCACCCGGTGTATGCAACATTGCAGTATTCAATGGGATTTGGAGTTAAACCTGTGGGGTTATCATTAAACGCTTCACCTGCATTTAAAATTCAAATTTCATTTCAATAAAACTCCAGAGTTCAGGGCGCGCATGCAGCAGAGTAGTGAGGCGCGTGTTCACATTCTTATTTGCCAATGGATACTGCATTTCAGTGTTAAAGGATTCGATGATGACGGTGTGCTGTAATGATGGTCGACGATGGCCAATCTCTAGCTCTGTCCTCCTCTGAGTGCTGCAGCTAATCACGCTATTTAGATAATAAACAAATAAAATTGCACGCTGCTTCTAGCCGTGCATAGAAATGCGAGCGTCAATTTTAATTGAGCATTCTTGAGGCAAAGCGGGTGTTGAGCGTCTACACATTGTACTCACACCTGTTGGTAATAAAATGCTAAAGTGTTGTAGTTCAAAGAAATGTGCAGTTGGGTAAATTTTGTTATCTAAGATAATACGAGTACATATTGGAGTCTGAGTTTAAACCGTCAAGAAACCAATGTTCCACATTTATAATAAATATTTTACGGCCTTTGCGTAGATCTTGAGAGAGAAAATCTCTAATTTTAATCCTGTTGCTTGCAAAGGAAGTAAAGTATAGCTTCCTTTTCCTACCCTCTTTATGCGGTTTCTGTGAAATCGTTGCGCAATATGCCTAGTCTATGAGCATGCCTGCCTAAGATGGAATGTCAAATGATGATGTGTCAGTTAGTAGTAGTAATTTTTATTAATTCAAAAGCATTGGCTTCTGCCGTCAGCCGAAAGAGAAAATTTCAATAATTATTATTTCATTTAGTGTGATTGACAAATTATATTAAAAAGCTTCGTTTATGATTTGTTGCTCGTATGTTAGAGCAGATTTCAAAAAATTGTACAGAAAGGCCAAGTTTTCTCCATTTAAAAAGCGAATAACTTCATCCGAAGAGAGAGTGTTTTTTCCTAAGTTGTAACTTCTGATTGAGCTCAGTATAGGGGAGGTTCCAATAAAATGCAGGACGTCTTCTCTAGTTCCTTGATTGCACAGAGTACAATTACCACTTCTATCAGCTATTTGAGGGTGGCCGTGGTGTAGTGGTAACATCATCGCTTGTCACAGTTTTGATTCACGGTTCGAATCCTGATGTCAAGAATCATCTATTTATTTCGCATGAAATAAATAAAAAAGTCGATCACTTGCTAAAGCTAAGTCAACTCTACTGTGAAGGCATAACACTGGCAGTAGGGTGGTCATATGGCCAAAATGCAACTTGATCGTGGTGATGTCATCAGGAGGGCGGAAAAAAATACTGTGAATCATAAGCAACGACAACAATAGCGAAAAAACAAACAAAATACTCCCCAGTTATCTGGACAGCCACCCTTGGAGTTTACAGAAACTTAATACCACCTGAGTTTCAATCTACACCACTCTGTCTTTCTCTCGGTCTCTTCCTCTTCCGCAAAACGCACGTGTTCTAAAAATTAGTTTAAGGGTATTCATATCCCCTTTAACACGTGCACATTATAAAAAAAAAAAAAAAAAGCTCTATGTGGCATGTAGTTCCAGTGTAACATTTCACCCCTCGCTTTGAATATTGTTGAAATTACATCTAATCCGTGGTGGTCATGAAAGTAGTTTTTTTTCCCCAAGATCGTGATGTAGGATTTTATATGTATTTCTTGCTTGACCTTGTTGGGCTTGTATTCTAAATATATCCCGTGTAGATGCCTCGATCTTAACAAGTAGTTCTTGTAGCGCATTTCCCGAGGCCGCTCCATTGACAAGATTTTCGTTCAGAGGGACATTATGCTCACGGCTCAGCCTTGCCCATTGCATAGCAATTTTATGGGAGAGACGATGACTTGACTGTGATATTATTTTCGAAATGTATTGAAAGTGTAATTTAAGTGTAAATATATACAGTGGTGGTAGTCCAGTTGTCGGTGTATTTTCCGGTAGTCTGAATATTTTCTTAAGGAAGTATCTTAGAAGTTTTTCAACCACTTCAAATTCCCAAATTCCCCACACTTGTGCCGTGTAATACATTATAGATCTCATGACTGCTTCGAAGATTTTATACTTTGTACTCGGCGCAATATTCTTTTTGCTTAAGACACCTTTCCATCTGCAATTTATTGCGCGTTTCGATTCCCTTAGCTTCTCCTGGAGATGCTTTTTAAACGATAACTGGGATGTAACCAGAACTCAGAGGTACTTGTATTCTTTGACTTTCTCTAGTTCCTCATTTTGCCAGGACCATTTTTCATTCCTTGCGTATCGACCCCATCCGTTCCGAAAAATCATAATTTTAGATTTGCTGGTATTGAGTTGCAGATTCCACATGTGACAGTATTGTTGAAGCTTGTTAATCATGATTTGCATCATGTCGAAACTTTCCGCAAGTATAACGATGTCGTCAACGTAGAATAACAGCTTTATAGATAAACCCACAAAAGGTATCCCTCCCGGTAAAAATTCGACAAGATCGTCCAAAAAGATTGAGAATAGGAGGGAGCTCAAGAGGCTTTACACCTGATTTCGATTAGAACCAATCGGATAAAATGTTTCCATCCCATACCGCTGTGTTGTTGTCTGTATACATTTGCTGTAGCACTCTTAGCATTTTGTTTGAAAGCCTTAGGTTACTTAGCTTGAAAAATAGTGCTCTTCTGTAGATGGAATCAAAGGCCGCCTTTAAATTGACAAAGAAGGCATATAGTTTTTTACCCTTGTCCAAGTACGTTCGGGCTATACTTGTAAGAGAGAAGATGTTGTCCACTGTGGAATAGTCCTTGTGGAAACCAGCTTGAAACTCGCTAAGTAGTTCATTTTCTCAAGTCCAGTTTGTTAGACCTTCCAGAATAATTCCCGTGAAAGCTTTTGTGATCGCGTTTAAAAACGATATTCCTCTATAGCTTCTTGGATCATTTGGATTGCCTTTCTTAAATATCGGAAATATTATATTTTTTTTGAAAGTTGCTGGCACTTTGCCCGTAGAGAATATAAAATTGTAATTTTCCGTAAGCTTTTGTAGGAAAGCGTCCGTCGCATGTCTAAAGAATTCGTAGGGGATTCGATCTTCGCCCGGAGCTTTATTATCGCAGCATCTCTTTATAGCCCTAGTGACATCCTGGCCAGTAATAGGTTGATCTAAAGATGGGACTTCGAGAAGAGGAAGTGCATATTGCATTTGAATTGAATTTAGAGGTGGATTCAGCAATTTTTCGAAGTATTCAGCTAATATGGGTGCTTCAACTTTGATGTTCTGCGCAAACAAAGCACCGTTCAGTGTTTTGGCAATTTTCCAAAAGGACCGACCGACGATCTTGTATGTTCGTAAGCATTGTTGAGAGATTCTGAATGTGTTTTATGTTTTTGCTCACAGATGTTCTTGAATCTCCTGTTTGCAGCCTGGTACATATGTTTTGCGTTATTGGTACCTACACTTCTCAGAAACCGCAGGAAGGCGAATGATTTCTTTCTGGCTGCTTCGCATTCCCAGTCATACCACGGTTGCTTCCCTTTATTTCTTATTGTTGATTGCAAGGGATTTGCTGCATTCAAAATACAGGTAGAAAGTATATCTGTACCTCTGATAGACTTGAGGTCACCATTATTTATTCCGTTTATTTCGAAGTTCAGATACACTTTGTATCTTTCCAAGTTTTCCTTTCTCAATCTTAGTTTTGGTAGCAGGGACTTCTTAATGGGTTAACTCTTTCACTTCAAGGTCAACTATATGCTTAAGCCACTTTTCCTGCACGAGGCAATAATCAATTGTTGAGCACGCAGTACCTCTTATAAATGTAAAATTGCCTTTTCGGTCGGATATGGTGCGCCCGTTTAACAGTGGAAGCCCAATCGATTCACACATTTCAGTAAGTTTCTTCCCGTTTCTATCTGTATATTTATCTGTCGCTTTTCTCATTTCATTTATCGATCCTGTCAATAGTTCCGGCTCCGCATTTAGTATTTGGTCTTTATCCACTCTTCCATTGAAGTCTCTAACTACCATGATATCCTCTTTGCCGAATTCCAACAAAAAATTATATAAACTCGTGAAATTATTCAGCCATTTGCTTCAGTTGACATAAACAGGTATTATATATCTTTTAACTTTTTCAGTTTCCAATCAAATCTCTATTGAATACTTTTATAAAGCGACTACTAATTACTTTTCCCAGTCCCTTTTGTATGCCTTATAAACATCCTCCACTGGCTCTACCGTGCGTGGCTGATATGTCTGTTTAGATACAGATGTGCATTTAACGGGAAATATAAGCATGTTGAAGATTCCTATATCTCTGCTTTACCGTGGTGCACCTTGTCCTATCTATCTTCTGTGTCATACCACATACCCAAATGTCCTCCATTTCGTGGTGGGTGATAGCAGCAGTCGGCTATTGGTATACATACTCGTACACCATAAGATTCCGGAAAAACCATTTCATTCGACAATTATACGTTTATCTATTTGTGCAGGACTCAAAAGAATACAATTCTTTCAAAACCTTTTAGGGTCGATAGTAGACATTATTACATCTCGATAGAGGATTAAGCCCCAGAAGAGAAGCGGAAGGACCAACTTAACATCAAAACAGAAAGACCAGGCTATGAAATTAATAAGCAATAGGGATCGACGGCTTACAGCTCCAGAAATATATGCAGAGTTCAACCGTTCACACTCAAACCAGGCATCAGTAATAACAACAAAAGGGCTTTTAGCTGCCGCAGGTCGAGTAGCAGTACGAATACTTTTGCTATAACCTCAAAACAGATTGGGAACGAGTGCACCAAGATAGGCTCGAAAGTCTTAAGAACAGACGAGTCCCAATTTCAATTTTTTCGACAAAAAAGGAAAGTTTACGTTTTGCGGCCTGCTGAAGAAAAGATACTCCTACTCCCTACCAACAATCAAGCATGGCGGTGGTTCAATAATGGTCTGGGGATCTTCCTCTTCCGCTGGTGTTGGAGACCTCATTCGTATCGATGGAATCATGAATAAGCACAAGTGGAGACAAATATTAGAAGATTACCACCATGCGATTTGCGATTAATAGGCCCTGAATTCACATTAATGCAAGATAATGATCCGAAACATTCTTGCAAGCTTTGTCGAGGGTGCGTGGACCAAGAAGAACAAGAAGCAACACTGGAAAATATAAAATGGCCTACCCAATAACCCGACCTCAACCCAATAAAGCTACTTTGGGACAAACCTGACAAAGAGGTTCGAAGACAGCCAACACTTGGGAGATCTTTCAAGTAGCCCTGGAGATCAATAACATTGGAAACTGTTAAGAAGCTGATCGATAGAATGCGTAGATTTACTACCAAAGTGGTGCAAGTACGAGGTGGATTTTTCCATGGATTTTTCAATTTTATTACTGAAGTTTTTTTTTATTTATTAGGTTCAATTAATTTGTTCATTTGACTGCTTACAATAAATTTTGATTATTAAAGTGGAAAGTATATGTGTGCTTAGATGATACTCTTGTTCTGCCTGTAAAGAATCGGTAATCCTCGTACCCAAACATGCCACTTGTTGGACCATTTCTAACATTTTCAAAATATAATTCGCCTCTAAACCACCAAATTGTACAACCAGTGAATAATTTTCCGTTGCAGGCCCTTAGAGATTTTTTGCCATGCTCAGCTAAATTTCTCCTCCGTGTTGGCATTGTTCCTAGCTTGAGCCGATGGTAACTGGTGTTTGTAGACCCTCTATTCCTGTATGAAATGGTGCTTAAAATTGTGTATCTTATTGTCAAAGGTACCGATTCTGTCCTGATCGGATTGACAGCCAAACAGTATCTGTTGGTAAATCAAAATACTCGTAGCTTATCGGATCAAATTGTATATCAGCAAGAATCTGTGTAACATAACTTAGCACCTTGTGATGTACTCGTAGTCAGTGTATTATCTTTCTAGTTGAGTAAACGACTGTCCCTGCTTTTCAAAAGGTGGCTTTGGTTTATCAAACATTTGCGAGAAGTGCATCTGTGGAGTAAATTGTTTCTGTTTTCTTTTTTTCTCGGTATTCTAACGCACTAGCCACTGAACGATGGCGCCTAAAAAGGAAGGCTCTACTTTCGAATTTTGTTTTTATGGAAATAAATGATTGGTAAGTAGTCTCAGCTGATTTATCGTTCTGATTGGCGTTTTGTGACTATAGATAGTTTTTTTTTTTTTTTGTGTAGTTGGTTTGTGAAACTCAGGTGGCGTTGGAGTGAACTCTAAGGGTGGCGTCCAGACAGGGAGTATTTTTGTTTTGCTGATATTGTCGTTGCTTATGATTCACAGTATTTTTTTCCGTCCTCCTGATATCATCATCACGATCAAGTTGCATTTTAGTCATATGACCACCCTACTGCCAGTATTATGCCTTCGCAGTAGAGTTGACATAAGCAGTAGAGTTTGACATATAGATCCACCTACAGAGCATCCAAGATGCTGTCGAAGTTTTTTGGGAAGTCTATATGAGACTTCGATTGCTTTGGGTTAGTTATACTGGTTTATGCTAGAGTCGGTTGATGGTAGTTGCATGGTACCATTGCGTTCATCTTTTTTCATTGTGTGGTCCAAGTTTTAACATTATTCGGGTTTGTTTATTTATTTCTCTAAAGTTTCCCATGAAGTCAACGAGTTTGGACATTCACGGAGGAAGTTAATGCGGCCAGTTAATACTTCGCTGGCGGCTGTTCTATTTTTCTTTTCATACCCTATCCACAAGTAGTGGTATACTAATTTTAGTGAAAAAATAAAGATGCACCCTGTAAAGTATGCATGTGCTCGTATGTACATTATATATGATCATAATTAGGTTGGAGGGAAGTGCACCTAAGTGCTTATCACGTTGGCTATACGGTCCATTGAGTTCATGATCACAGTTAGTGGAGCTATGTCGGATTATCTGTCCTTCCGAATGTAGTAGGCTTACATTTTGAGCCGGATCAAACTTGGTACATTCGAGGGCTGTTCAATAAGTCAGTGACTTTGAAATTATAATTAAATTTATTTTTCAATCTAGTCTCCTTTCAACGCGATACACTTTTCCCAACGATATTCCAACTTTGTTAACCCTTTGAAAAAAATAAGATTTCTCAAACTCTGCAAAATAGGCATTTGTTACCTTTATTCGATGAAAATCTTTTTCCGCCGAGAAATTCTACACGGAGACAATTCTGGAGAATAGGGTGGATGAGGTAGCAGTTCATATCGCAATTCAGCTTATTTTGTTGTTGCTACTGTGGACGAATGCATTATCGTGATGAAACAGCACTTTTTTCTTCTTCAAATGGGGTAGTTTTTCCATTAATTCTGGTTCTGACTAGCCTTGGAAATTCCTTACCGACATGTGATCCGAATATGTCGAAGCAGCTCAATTAAGGTATGTGCTGGCCAGTAGACGACACCGTTGATTCCATCTGGAGAATTCATCCGCTGCACACCCTCCTTCTGAGGAACTCTTGCTAGACTTCTGATACACATATTTCAGCCGATCAGGTCAAGAAGAGATGCCTTGTGCAGCTCCGAGTGTTCAGCTAGTTAGCTCACTATTAGATAGTTATCCAGCGGGCACCACGAGGAGGTGATGATGTGATTTTACCCACAACTATACATATTGAAAAATATGATAATTAGTTTGGAAATCCCATTGGTGCTTTAACGCACCAAGCTAATATATCCTACTATAACTCGTTACATCTTCACATTTTTACTGCTTTTATTACTACTACATATTATTTCATCTATTCTTTAAGTAAATAACTCAGATATAATATACTTTGAATAATTGCTTTATACTTACCATTAAAGAAGGTTGAGATTTAATTTTTTCTGAATTTATTTTTCCACAACAATCACAGTATCCAACTTTCTAACTTCACAATGAACTCGCAATGGAAGAAATACTCGTATCACAGCCTACTGTTTGAAAAGCGCAATGAAACTTAATTTTTTGAAATTGATAACTGAAGTGTTTAAATCAAAAACTCTCGGTCGTAACGTATAGGAAAAAAAAAAGTTTACTTTTATCTTCTGAATATTACTAAATAACACAGCAATTCTTTTTCCAAAAAGGGTAGGAGACAGAGGGCCAAACGACCAAATTAAATTGTTCAATTTGTCCACACTGCAACACTCTAACTAGTCGTGTAGCTCCAATTGAATATTGTTTGCTTACACTGACTGAGAAAGACTGCAACGAGCTCCTGATCGTGTCGCTCTTTTATACACACAATTGTAACGGTCCTTAGCTTTAAACTTTTGATTTTCTTTATTGTTTCTCCTTCAATCAGTTGTGTGTATGGAGGACGTTACATCGGTGGAGCACATTCGAACTTTATATTTAAAAAGTGTTTTCTTACATGAGGTGATTATTATATAAGAAATTCTGTATATAACGGGTGGTTAAATTTTAAGGGCCGATGTTGAATGTGAACCACACCTAAACGTCAAGTTTTTTTCTGCATTTCATTTGACATTTCTCAATTTCAGACTAACTCAATTTGAACCATGGAAAGATACACAATCGAGCAACGCGTTAAAGTTATTCAGGCTTATTATGAAAATGGACGTTCAAATCAAAATGCATGTAGTGCATTTCGTGATTCTTTTGGTCAATTTAATCGTCCAAATGTGCGTACAATCGGAAAAATCGTGCAAAAATTTGTGCAAACCGGGTCTGTAGGAGATGTGAAAACACCAGTGCATGCTCGTACAGCTCGTACTGCAGAAAATATTGCTGCTGTTCGCGATAGTGTGGCTGAAGAGCCGTCCACCTCAACTCGTCGTCGTGCCCAACAATTGCACCTCTCACGCTCGTCGTTGATGAACATTATGCATAAAGACTTGCATTTACGCGCTTACAAGGTGCAATTGACTCAAGAACTAAAGCCTCTTGACCATTTCAAGCGTCGTCAATGGTCACAATGGTGGCAAGAAATGGCAACAGTGAATGATCAATTTTCGAAGAAAATCATCTTCAGTGATGAGGCACATTTTCACCTCAGTGGATTCGTCAATAAGCAGAATTGCCGCATTTGGGCGAATGATAATCCAAGAGTGATTGTCGAAAAACCAATGCACCCACAAATAGTGACTGTTTGGTGCGGTTTATGGGCTGGCGGCATCATCGGGCCGTATTTTTTCCAAAATGAGGCCGGTCAGGCAGTTACTGTGAATGGTGTTCGCTATCTTGAGATGATAACGAACTTTTTATGGCCCGAATTGGAAGATATGGATGTGGACGATATGTGGTTTCAACAGGATGGTGCCACTTGCCACACAGCTAATGAAACAATGGCTCTTTTGCGCGACAAATTCAATGGCCGTGTTATCTCACGTGGTGGCGATGTCAATTGGCCGCCAAGATCATGTGATTTGACACCATTGGACTTCTTTCTTTGGGGTTATTTGAAAGAAAAGGTGTACGTCGATAAGCCAGCAACAATTCAAGAGCTGAAGGATGAGATAATTCGGCACATTAACGGCATAGAACCTCAATTATGCCTCAGCGTCATCGAAAATTTGGACCATCGGATGGAAGTGTGCCGCCGAGGTCGCGGCGGCCATTTGGCCGATATTTTGTTCCATACATAATTGAACCATACCAATATTATCATAATAAAAAGAAATGACAGTAATTTCCTAAATAATTTGTGTTTTATTCAAAATCAACATCGGCCCTTTAAACTTAACCACCCTTTATATATAATTCATTAGTTAAATTAGGATGCCTGCTACATAACTACTTTTTTTTAAATGCTTACAAAAAAAAGGATATTGAATAGCACCATCCGTCACAAATGGATATGTTTTCCATTGTCAATAGTCTGCTGGTTTGTCCCTCTTTTAATTTTAGCCATAAGCTTGGGATATATCATAGTTTTACATAGTAAGTGAGGCGGTTCTGATTAGTTCTCTATTGAAGTCTTTTTTCTCAGTCATTCGTCGAGAGGAACACCTGTTGATGAACTTGTATGCTCGCTTTCTAGTTCAGATATTTACCTTTTAGCATATCTTGTTTATTATTCGAACAGCAGTTTGAGCTGTGCGTAAATTAAGCGCCGCTCTATCAACGGCGAATACTTCAACTTGGATTACAGTAATCTGCAAGTGTGGTTCCAATCTCCAAGCAACCCTTCAAAATGCACGGTAGAATGTGTGAATGTCAAATAGGTTTCTGTAAAACTGTATTCCTTGCCTAATTCCAGTTCTGAATTAGGAGATGTAAGGACACATTTTGTTAATGTCGCAGTGATAATAGTATTACTGTGAGGGTTTCTTATTTAATCTCAAACTTCATAAAGAAGTTCCTAGCCAGTTTTATTTGTTTGTTCTTTGAGCTTGTGGAATCTTCTACTATCTTTCAGTCTTTCATTGGAGGACCAGGATTTTGGATGCCCATAATGCGATCCCACCGTTTGAGCACAATTCAGACATTCGCGCCCTCCCTGTGCGGCGCCTGGAGATGCAGGAATCTTCAAAAGATACCAATGGCCATTGGTTATGCCCGATAACCTGATGATTCATAAGTGTCGGCCAGTATATGCCTACGGGCTAAACCCCACCCCCCAGAGAGGCTCTATGAGAACCGGCCGCCCGTGCTCATAGTAGTAGGAAATTCGTTCCTCTCATTTTTTCATTTTGTGGTGACTACGACTTAGATACCTTAACAAGTAATTTACGCTTCTGTAGTGTTAATCGCGTTAGGTAGGTAGCTTTCCAGCGAAGGCACCTACTAATACCGTCATTACATGCGGTTTTCCCTTACTGCGCCATATAGTACGGTCTTGTTCTTTGTAGTCGGCGCTCGAGGTTTGTCACGTCCAGAGTACGGATTATTTCATTATTGCAATGATCATGAAGGCGAGTACGAAGTTTGT
Organism: Pocota personata; assembly: GCA_963082735.1. Classification (NCBI taxonomy): domain Eukaryota; kingdom Metazoa; phylum Arthropoda; class Insecta; order Diptera; family Syrphidae; genus Pocota; species Pocota personata. The sequence goes on along the minus strand of OY720430.1, from coordinate 236,449,463 downwards.
TACTTCATCCCTCACAGTAGCAATTCCTAGATCTCTGTGAATATCACTATTATATACCATGGAGCATTCACAATTGCTCTTAGTGTTTTGTTTTGGAATGTTTACAGAACAGTCATATTGCTTGGCTTGGTACAACCCCAAAGTTGTATACCGTATGTCCAAGATGGTTTTAGCACTTGCTTGTACAGAAGCAGTTTGTTGAATACGCTTAACTTCGAGTATCTCCCGAGTAGCCAGTACATTTCTCTAAGTCTGATTTCGAGATCGTCGCGCTTCTTTTTAACATGTGGCTTCCACTTAAGTTTTGCGTCTGTCTGTCTGTCATTCCAAGATATTTTGCCTCGTTTGCGGACGGTATTTGTACCGAGTTAATGGAAATAGATAAGTTGTTTATCTTTTTGTACGTAAAATTGACATGCGTTGACTTGGTCTCGTTGAGGATGATTCTCCAGGTCTTTGTCCACTCGCATACTTTGTTTAAAGCTCGTTGGAGTTTTCCAGTTGATGATTCGACTGACTCATCTGTTGCGAGAATAGCCGTGTCGTCTGCGAACGTTGCTACGACAGTCCCTTCATCTTGTGGTATATCTCTTGTGTAGAGGAGGAACAGGATTGGGCAGAGAACGCTTCCTTGCGGAACACCGGCATGGATTTTTTGAATTCCGAATATTCTGCCCCATGTTTAACATGAAAGAGTCTGTTATTAAGGTAAGATTCCAATATTCTGTAGATACATTTCTGGTAAGATTACCCTTAGCTTATATCTCAGGCCTTCGTGCCATACCTTGTCGACGCTTGCGATACGTCGAGAAAAGCGGTAGAGCATATCTTTTTCCCTTCTAGAGCTTTTCCAATTTCATTTGTTATTCGATACACCTGATCGATTGTGGAATGTTTAACCTGAAACCCGAATTGATGTTCCGGGATCAATCGCCTTTCTTCAATTACTGGGTGCAATCTTTTTAGGAGAAGTTTCTCAAAGACTTTAGATATTATCGGCAGAAGCGAAATGGATCTATATGATTTCTTGTCGTTTGCCCATTTCCCCGGTTTCGGAACCATTATTACTTCGGCGACTTTCCATTTCCTTGGAACATATAGAAGTCTCAATGAAGCATTTATAATGTAGAGTAACTTAACTATTGCTTTTTTCGGTAGCTCCTTTAAAACTTCGCCAGTGATTAAATCATATCCTGGAGTCTTGTTATTTTTCAGTTTTCTTATTGTCATTCGAAGTTCGGACAGAGATACAGTTTTTAATTTAAAGTTGTCGGGTGTCATATTTGCATTCGGATCTTCGATCAATGGTTGTCCATCGAATGGCTTGAACGTTTCCTCTAAATGTTCGGCAAATAATTCCGCTTTCTCTTTGTCTCCTTTTGCCCATTCGCCTTTAGCTTTCCTTATTGGTGGCGAGTTCATTACGGGTTTCCTTATGGACTTTAAGGCTTTCCATAGAGAGTAGTTTGAACACTTATCAGAGGTCAAGCTCTCGAGGTAAGTAGAAGTTTCGCGATTTCTTAAGTCTGGGATCTGGCTCCAGACATCACGGAGACATTAACTGGTCGTTTACTGTCGTAAAAATCTTGTTGTCATCCTCCGTCATCCTGTTGAAATGGATACGAAAAAGTGTTGAACTTCAACATATGTAGATACCATTGAGCTTGACATTTATACTCGTATGCACATCAGTTAATAATAATAAGTAGGTAAACTAACTTCGCAGTCCTACCATCACTTTATTAGAATTTCTCCTCCAGTTGTTTGTCATTAAATGATTACTGTTTAATTATATGTTTTGTTCTATAATAGTGATGGTACATCACTTAAAATTTGCATGCGAATCTTTTCAATCAGCCCTTTAAGGCGGAAGCATTCTACCAAACATTTTATATCACACAGAAAACGCTTTACAACCAGCTTACGATTACCGGCCGTCAGCTTGCTATTAATCATAATTACATCCATCAATCATGTCAATTAAGATCGGAATGTCTGTATATTTGATGCCACAGACATCATACCTCCTAGCTTCTTACTCACTCTCTCTGGCCCGAATGATCAGTGATTTGCGTCTCCTACACCACAGTCCTGGTGCTGGACTACTGTTTTAAATCGAAATGATTTACGAGCCTTGTAATTAATTGGTGTGCTCATGGAATTTCCAATGACATAACCGAGTAATTAAAATCTATATGCCTTCCACTACTCAGCTGAATGACCACCTCACAAAAGAGGTTACGCAACTGCAACGCGATAGTGGTCCCCTTTGAGAGATTTGAAGCACAAATTCCAGAGAAGAAAACAATAAATAATGAAAAGCACCAGCAGAACACACACACTGGACACACCCGACTTCACCACAAACCTCAACTTATGCTCAAGTATATTTGACAATCGTCGATTGGTTGTAAATCAAACCAAAGGCGGCCCGCATTGTAATACTGCACCTTCTTAGCCAAACTAAAACAACATTTTGTTGCAGTTGCGATATTGTTGCAAAGCAGATAGAGACAATGTTGCTACTACAGGCCTTTTCACCAAGTGACTGGAAGGAAATTAAATCACTCACGCTAGAGCGCGCTTAATCTTTCCATCCGAGTTGCGGCGATACAGAGGTCGAAGTAGACCAAGCGAATTAGCCACACGTTTACATTGTGATCTGCGGTTTTACACCCCCGCACTCTGCGGTACGCTAATTGCAGTAAATGGATTCACATTAATTAAGAAATAAAAGTGGTTAAGTGAAAGGTTAGAAGAAAAACTATTCAAGCTTTTTAATAAGAAAAATTCAGTTACCACTTTGCATTGCAAATACTCGTAAATTGCTTTCGGTATTTGCCTGAACTTGATTTAATTCTGTTTAATCGTCTCAGATACTTACTTAAATCATTTTACCCCCAGAGGATTGCGTCGACAATGCCTACGCGCCATCTTGTTCAGAGTTCTGCAACGCATTTGAGCTGCCTCCAACTCATTCCCAAAGAACTTGATTCCTCCTCAACTGTTTTGCGCCACGTTTACCAAGGGCGTCCTGCAGTTCTGCCCCCACTGCATGGTATATTTTGCAATGGAGTTGTCTTCACGCCATAGGGTGTATCTAATCCACTGCCACTTTCTCCTTCGTATAGTAATGTCTATAGGTTCTTGGCCCGTCCTCTGATAAAGTTTTCACGATTGGGCCAACAAATCTATAAGATGATTCTTAGACATCTATTTACGAAGGTCCGAAGTAGTATCCACTTTCCAAGTAGCGCACCCATATAGCAGTACTGATTCTGCTTTGGAGCGGAATAGTCGCAGCTTGATTCTTGTGCTGCGAACATTGCTTGTCTGGGCTTTGGATAGCATTACGAATGCAGCTTTTGCTTTCCCGATTCTGCTGCACACCTTCAGTTTGGTGCCATCGCGGTTAGCCGAGACCACACTTCCTACTATCCAGCAATGTTGAGTTGAGCGCGGGTGTTAGAGATGCTCATTCTTTTGTTTTGGCTTTGTTTATTTTAAGCCCCATTTTGTTTGCCTCAGCTTCTGGATTTTGAGTCATCAGATGAGGGTCCATTATCCGGTGTTCAAGGTAAGATGTCAAAGTCCATCAAATTCAATGCTTAACTTTTGTCAATGCTGCACGGAGTAGGTCGCTGACATCTGTGATAGTGAACAACAGCGGTGACAGTATGCACCCCTGATGTACTCCACTTTCATCGACATCTTACCATTGTGTAAGACGTGACACTTGCAGGGAGTTCTTCTGGGATGCCTCTCCTGCGCAAGGCCAATCAGATAGCTTTTCTATTCAAGCTTTCGAAAGTCTTCTCAAAGTTGATAAACAGTATGTTTAGCGGATACCTGTATTTAAAGCGTTGCTACGAGTATATTACGATCCATAAGGTGTTAATGTAGCCGATCCAGGAGGATCCAGCGCGAAAGCCTGCCTGTTTGACGTTGAGACTTGAATCGAAAAAATGTTCTTTAATCCGTTCTAATATGATTCTAGCTATTATCTTATCGCTTATACCTCTTTAGTTTCCACATTCCATCAGATTTCCCTTTTTCAGAAGCTTGATGATCATTCCTCTTTTCCACTCCTGGGGAAATAGCTCTCCGTATGAGTATAGTTCGGAAGAGGTGCCATCAAAACCCACCGCTTTGCTTTCCTTGAGAGACTTGATTGCTGTTGTTATTATGGTTTTACTGGAAGGTCCGGTGCGAATTCGGGAATATCTTGCTGCGGACGACTCAGCATATTCGTTCGAGATAATATCGCCATCGTTTAAGTGGTTAAGAACTTTAGCCAATTGTTCCCTCCATCTAGTCAGCTGATCCTCATCCGAAGATAGAAGGTTACCATCTAAACTCTTCACTGGATATTGTTTGAAGTTCCGACCACCAATGAGCTCCTTGGTGATGTTATAAACTATGATTATAGGATTTCATATTTTCTAGTGAAGAGGACTAATTCAGTATTATGAGCGTTAATCCCAAACTTCTTAGCGCAGTTGAAGTGATTGAAGACAGTGTTCTACATAAAGGGCCACAGAAGAAAAGAACCTTGCGCTGTGTCATGGTAACAAAAAGAAACGTTTTGCGTTGGTAATTCTAATTGAGTTCTGCAGTACCCTTGCTGGGAATAGGAAGCTAACAGAGTATTCGGATCAATGCTGTAGCAGAGATGGATTTCAGTTAATCATTTAAAACTTTCTTAGAAAAAAAAGGATGAGAAAGTCTGCTGAATTTCAGTGGATACTATTTATACTAATTAGCTTAAGACAAGCTTGGGATCCTTAAAAAACTAAACTTAACTAAACTAAAATAATTCGGGAAAGAATTAGAGAGAAATTGAGGCCGGGTCAGGAGGAAGTGTTAAAATCAAAGATGGACAGCGAATTTATATGAATTGCGCAGCATTCTAGACCTAGGTTCGTGGTAACCATAATTGGTGCAGTAAGTGACAGGATGAAAGACAGGTACAGACTTTAGGTTGTTGGGTTTTTGAATTGAAAGAAATCATTTGCAACAGGGCGGGGCAATCAATGTTTCCTGCTATCAACTGATTTCCAGATTATCCCAGAAAGACCGCGTAAAGCAAATCGGATTCAATTCTTTTGATATGGACATCGTAAAAAAGCAACCATATTTGGTTCGAGAAGGGGCATTACAAAGGTAATATGGAGGGACTTTGTAACGTTCTTATACCAGCGTTTCACAAAACCCATTGCTGAGTTGACCCTGAATATAGAGAGTTATTAATATGAGGATGAAAGTTGAGTTCACTATCACAAATGTCACCCAAATCAAGTAACTGATGATGCGTGCTCATCACGAATAAAGTGGATCCTAGGAGGTTTTAGAAGGCGTTTTCGGGCATACATAATAGAATAACATTTGTTTACTAACAAATTTATTTCACACCAGATGGACTTTTCAAGTCTTCCTGCAATAGGCAGGAGTCAGCAGTAGATGATATATGTTTAATGATTCGTATGTCATCATCGTAGACGGATAGATCTGAGTGATTCATTCGGAATCGTTTATAGTTAGGATAAAGATCAATGGTCCAAAATGGCTGTCTTGAGGAACTCCCGAAAGTTGCTGTAATATGATCAGATGCTGAAGATCTAAAACGGACGAAATAGACCTCAGTTGAAAACCTAGAGCTTTTAGCTTCAAAAGAATTATTTGGTGAAAAATTTTGTCAATAGCCTTACTAAACTCTGTAGCAACAACATTAATTTTGTTGCCATCCTAAAATTTGCAGAATGTATTTGACACAAATTCAGTTAAGTTAGTGGTAGTAGAAGATTAACTTGCAGTGAAAGAACATTTCATCATACACTTTGCTTTCAAATAAATTGAGAACTCATGAGAGTTTAGCAATGGACCGATAGTTAGAATGTAGGAATCCTTCCACAATCTAGGAAAAACTCCCTGCGAGATTGATAATGGAAACAGGGCAGTGAGTGGCTGAGTCAGATGGTTCACACATTGTTTCAAAACTATTTTGGGCAAGCCAATCAGGACCGTGGGTTTAATCGTCCTTGAGTTTGGTAATCTTCTTAAAAGCCTCTGATGAACTTATATCCACAGCGACTAAGGAAGTTTGTACAACTTTTTCCATGTAGCAGAAATAATCAAGATCGAGTTCAAGAACGTGGTCAGTGAACGACTGGCTAAAGAATAATAAGTTTGCGATTATTTTAGGGTCTAACGAGGACAAATCCGTGAATTTAAAAGTAGAGGCAGCACAAGAACCAACAGATTTATTTTAATGGTTTACTAGCTTAGCGGGGCATGTAGATGGTTCTGTCTGCAAATCGCCTGTGGTCATCAAAGTGTTTTTTTTTCAGAGGGTGATGAAGAATCTTTAAAAGGCGAAACTGAGCCCGTAGCAGGGTAGAATTCCCACGTATCTTCTTTATTGCCCTTCTTCTTCAGGGTACCGCCGTCTTGGCATTTCAACAGCTCACAATCTTATTGATATCTCGTTCGAGGTATCTTAGTTGTGTGGTAGTATGCCTTGCATAATCACTCACAGCACTTCACATCTCCTGCGATTGGTTCATACATTTTATTATATTCTCGGGGGTTGGTATTTATCCAAACTTATTTCTCAGAGTTTGTCTCTCAGTTTCGAATCGCGGACCAGTGAACGAATATATATTCTGCATCTTCCTAAACCTAAAGGCAGTAAGGACAGTAGGGAGCATTGTTATGCTTGAATCTGTAGAGATATACGCGAAAACATCCATACCCCTTAGTAGTTGGGTTATGTAGAAGTTTATCTCGTCATGCTTGCGACCTATCCATGCCTCCAGAAGCGGGATGAGACGATAGGTCCATCGGCCTTTACTTGAGACTCTTCATCGTTACTGTCATTTCGCTATGTTATTTGCCCTTTCTAGTGAGTTCTCTTCTCCGTCGGTTAGCACACGTTCCTGGTTCCTTCTTTCAAATTTTTTTGAAACTCCTCTGCCAGTATGCCGATTGGGAATAACATAGGCTACATCTTCTCATATTGTGCCAAATGCACTGCATACACTAACTGCACACAGTCGGTATGTCGACTCAGTTTTAAGCCAGTATGACTTAATTTTCATGGCTTTGTCCCATATTGGTGACCCGTAGATCATCACAGATGAAACCAAAAGTCGCAGTCCTCCATGATTTGTACGTTATTTGCTGGTAAGGTTTTGCCACTACCATATTCATTAAACGAGAGCCTTGTGTCAATCATGACGCTTAGGTATTTGATGGCGTGCTTCGATGTAATCTGGTGCCCAACTGTCGTAAGAGTGAATGTTTCCCTCACTTTTCTGCTACAGATTCCGCTTCTGTCTTATGTTTTAAACCCACAGCGCAAACCAGCGTTGAACGATCCCGATTGCATCGTTACTTATTTGGACCACTTCTTCCAGTAGCTTGGCGACACCACGACTATCGCAATATCGTCCGCAAAGCCTACGATTGTAACTTCTTCTCGTATGGGCAGATTGGGGTGGTGGTGTTTTCTCTGATAGGCTTAATTTAAACCACTGTAGCGTGTTCCAGGCGGAGATAATGGGAAGTCTTGTCTTGGCTAAAGAAAAACGTGATATCGACCGTTGATATCCGTTTCTTTTCAGACAACCAAGCAGCATTCAAATCCTTGGAATCATCCATCAATAAATTCCTTAACAGCTCTAGACTGCCGATCGTCTCTTATAGAGATGGCGAAGCAGTTTGGGTGCCGGAGCCTAGGGATATTCCAGGAAATTGTGAGGCTGACGAATTTACCAGGCATGGAACAAAAATACCCATCTTTCCATTCAAAAGTTCACTGGGTATGCCTATCGCTACGTGCAAACTTAAATTAATGCTAGATGCTATTGCAAAGACAAATTCTAGGTGGACAAGGAGTACAACTTGTCTAGCGACAAAACAGATTTGGCCTTAGCTAGATCTGGAACGCTCTAAGAATTTGATTACTCGCAATAGAAAGCATATTAGCGCTGTTTTAGGTATCATAACTGGACACTGTCTAATAGGCAAGCATGCAACAAGGCTTGGTGTCTTCTCAAACGATTTCTGCAGAAGCTGTATGGACGAGAAGGAGGATACATCTTCTTTGCCTTCTGCCCAGCTCTCTTGCAAAGAAGGAAACTCCACTTAGAAGCCTTCTGTTTCAATGACCTAAATGATCTGAATAAAATAGACCTTCTACGCTCATAAATCGGATAGAGTCACATGGTAAGGTTGCAAAAATTGTCTCGTTGTTTTTTTACCTCTTCCGAGCATCTTACGAAATCGCTTTCTATCGATTTGCCTAAACTTTAAATCTGAGCAACTTACGAACAAACAGCAGATAGCGACGATTGGTGTGCTAGGGATGGGCTTTCAGTTAATCCTCTCAAAACCGAGGTGGTTCTCTTTACGAGAAGGAGGGAATTGACTGGTATGACTCAGCCAGTGCTAAAAGGAGTCACTCTCCAAGGAAGCCAAATATTTTGGAGTAACCTTAGATGGCAAACTTCTTTGGACAAAACATGTCGAGCTGAAGATTTTCAAAGCTCTGTCAGTGTTCTGGCAATGCAAAGGTGTTTTTGGTAAGAAATGGAAATTCCTTTGGATCTACACGGCAATGATAAGACCCTCCTCGCATATGCGTCAGTTGTTTGGTGGAATAAGTTCTCACTTAAATACGTTACTGCTGCTTTCGCCAATGTGGGGTGTATACTCAGAGCTATCTTACGAATAAAAAGAATTGGTTTCTGGCACGATTCGCACTGGAGTTTTGATGTTTTTATTTTGGGAAAACACACATCTGTCTTTCAGGCAGAAAAATATGCTATCCTAATGGCTGCATACTACGAGTATATTGTGTGACAGTTAGACTGCGCTTAAGGCCTTGCTCAATACTTTAACCACTTCGAAAATAGTTCGAGAATGCAAAACATCCTTGAATTCGGTCGGAAATCTGAACTCACTGAAACTTGTTTGGACACAAAGGGATAACAGGAAATGAGGTCTCTGACGAGCTTGCTAGACAAGTCTCAGTAGCCAGCGTCCTTGGTTAGGACTTGCATTGACGACTGGGTTTTCAGTGAACACAATCGAAGGTGGCGTGATTTTCCAGGATCTAGGCAGACTAAACGAATCGTCCCCGTTGTCTGTAAGAACTGCAGACGACTTACTGGCGTTTTTTTTACGAGCCACTTCGCCTTTGCCAATCACCTCCATGTGTTAGGTTTGTGCACTACCCCCCCCCCCCCCCCCCCCCCCCCTACTCGTATCTGCGATGACAATGCGAAACACTTCCTATGTGATTGTCCTGCCTTTGCTCGGATCAGGTGGCGGATATTCGGTGCTGATGTGGTGAGTCCTGATGACCTAAGCTCTTCATCACTGAAGCGTCTACTCATCTTTTTTACAAAAGTCGAAAAGACATATTGGAATAGGGATCTCTGCTTGGTTATACAATGGACCTGTTTTTGAGTTTGAGTGCTCCAGTAGGGGGTACCCGCCCCGACAAATATATTTATTTACACATCGCTATGGAAAGGCAAGGCATTGGACTAATTAAGTAATTAGATGAAATTTCCTTCTGTTGTATGTCACGGTAGTCGGTAAAAATCCTCAGTCCTACTAAATATCCTGAAATTACTCATTTCATTTGCAACCTCGTACATAGAAACCTTCAAATAATTAATCAAATGCACTAATCTTTCGAACATAAACATATTTTTCTATCCCAAGTGTTTCCTTTGAAAGAAGTCTACCACTTTACTGTCGCTCTACACCAATCAGCACACCACACCTTCAATTGAAATCATTTCGTCGATTCTTTCCTTATTGTTGCTTTTATTTGTATGTGCATCTTTGATTTGCTTCCTTTATTGCCCAATTTATTCGAAGAAACAGAAACAAACAGCATCCGCGACCAAGACCCAATCACACAAAAAGACTGTTTCTCTCTCTGTCACTCTACCTTCGGAGGTTGTATTTGTTCAGAGGCCGCAATTGTGTAAATATGTAATCCAATACAAAACGAAAATGTTAAAACCAATAATCATTAAAAAGAAATAAGATAATGATGTCCTATTAAATGGAATCAGTTAAAGGCATCGTAAATCGAAAGAGTGAGGTTTAAGTGCTGCAATACTGCCACAGGGATGCCGGAGTATAGGTACTCCATATCCAGCATCCAAATCACCATGGCAACCAACAAAAACAGCGATACAAAATCAGAGAAACGAAAGAGTTGGACGACAAACTTGGTTGGATTCTTTTGTGTTGTAAAGAATAAGCGTGCGGCACTTCACACGCCAGCACTGAAGCGGCGGCAAACAAAACAAAAATTGAGAAAAAAAGAATACCAATAATAATAACTTAGGGCAATACGCGCCGCAGCTACGAGTATGAAATGGGAATTTGTAGCCCGCTAAAGGAGTGTGCTGGCACAATAAACTTCTCGTGTACAAGGGCATAAAGATCACAACAATATACGAGTAGATTGCGAAAGCCCAATAACTAATTCATCAAATTATTCGACTAGTTACCCCATTCCCAAATCGAACACGGATGCCCTCTGGATTACACACTATCCACCTAATTGTCTACGAAATGCAGCGTGCGCGTCCGTTAGGTGCTGCGCGTTGCTGGTGGCTAATGGTCGTATTAATTAATTCCTCGGCATATCATTAAAATGTATTTTGTAGCGTATGCTGTCAAAGGCTTTCTGCAACATGCAGTCCCAATGCAGTGTCACATTGTCGGACTTAAGGCATTCCTTGCACACACACACACACACACACACACACAAACACAAAACAGGTAACTCTAACTACTGTCGTTACTGTTGCACCGCTGCCAGCTCTGGGCTATAATTTCCCATTTGGCCGATGTCACCGCGACTCATTTACGAAATTCATTATCATTGAGAAATATTGTCTTTCGCAGTCGCAATTTTATTTATGAGCCAAGCGAGAGCATTAGCCGAACGTCGTGGTCATGTGTATGCGTGTGCATCCATTTGGCTTAATTAAATTCTCTTTGAGCCAAATGCTCATTTAATGTAATTAACCATTCGAAAGAGAGACTGCAACATTAAGGATTTCATTTCAAATGCAAAATTAATGTGCAATTGACTCTGAGCATTTCTCAAATGGGCTCCAAGTGCTGCTACTTGTCCAGTCCACTGGTTCTTCTGCTACTGCTATTGCTACTGTTAAAATGACTATCATCATCAAGCCATAGGCGGACCAACTACACCACACCATACAGCAGAGCTACCAGCAAACACGACAACTTACTGTCTATGTTTGGTGGTGCGGGCATAATAACTTGGCATCCATCCGCCACTTGAAAGAGGAGATCTCTTCTGTGCTGCTGCACAATAAACGATTTTCATTAAGTCCACCTGTCTTTTCGGGAAATTTACATTTTCCTCCTTGAAAGCGACGTGACCATTTAGAATGCACATTTGTTGAGAAAAAGCCAATCAAATGGGATTGAACTAGAATGTCTTCCATTGAAGATGCTGCATACACAGTAACACGGTGAGATGGAGATTTGTAGTGGACAGGTACCCCGGGTACACTAATTCATGTGAAGCGAATCATATCACCTTGCGTGAACATTCGGGTGCGGAATCATATTTCATCTGAAGGTGGAGTTGGTCGATGGTAGATTGCTGAGATGGGGTAGGGCAGGTGGATGATGAAAGAGCAGGAATATGGTGGATTTATTGAGTAAGACATTATGTTAACGGCCTCTGTGACAAACACCGACCTAGAAAATTAACTACATTGCATACTGGGCTGCAGTTATCGGGACATGCAAGTAATTGTGCTTCTTTCGTTGGAAATCAACTAAAAAAGAAAAGGTTTTGAATTTTGTTTCTTCACCTCGCACATGGCGTTAGGATCGTGTTTGTTTTGAAAGAAGTTTTCAAAACACAATCGGAAGCACGACCCATACACGACACCACCTCAGAAAATGTGATCAGGCACTTTATCGTTTCTGCAGCGAAGTAAATCGAAAAATCAACGTAAGTAGCACAAAATTCCCTAATTCCTGGTGGTTTCCTGATCAACAAACTGTCAACCAGATTGATAACATTGCGATCTTTCCACCAGTGTTTTAGAGATTTGCATTTTTCGAACTGACAAGATTAGGTTAGGTAGATGAGTGCCTTGTGACAAATAGATTCACTGCTCATTTAGACCAACAATTCGTGTCCATTGTGCCCAATCATTTAACCCTGGAAACGCTGTAAAGTCCAGTGTTAGAACCACCCAGATAGTGAAATCTAAGGAGGTCCGTAAGCTCTACATTACTTAAGTCCTCCAATTCCGAGAAGAAATAACTTCCGAGAGTCCTCATTCTTATAACACAGCAGGTGACGAACTGATTCAATTTCTTCTTCGTCCCTGCAACTTCTACAATAGTCGTTATGTAGCACACCGAGTCGCTTCGAGTGAACACCAATGACCAGAAACGTGTCGTGTATTATAACGACTAAGTTTAACCAGAGAAGTTGATCTCTCCTTGCTGAAGGCCGGCCATAGAGTCCTGTCCGTTGCTCGATCGGTGGTTCCACCTTCCATTTTCTTCCGTAGGGAACTGATTGGAGTTACTACAAAAGGGAGGACCCGCAATAAGTGCAGCGCCGACCCTTTCCTAGCAAGCTCGTCAGCCCTTTCGTTTCCTTCGATATCCATATGCCCTGGTACCTTGAAGAGGGTCATCGCATTGGCTCTGAATATTCCATTTAAGAGTGATTTGCAGGTCTTCACAAGCCTTGATCTAATTACAGCAGAGTCCAGAGCCTTAATGGCTGCCTGTCTGTCTATATAGAGAGTTATCGTTTTGCTAACGATTTTGCTCTCGCATATAATTTTCGCAGCCTGTATCATTATACAGTCATGACTGTGATTTTGGCCTGAAAGACGCTGCAGTCGTCGCTGATTCTAAAGGAGTTGTTTATTCCTAGGGCCTCACAATAAAGTCCGGCTCCTGTGCCAACGTCCATATTAGAACCATCGGTATAGAACTCCAGTTCCTTTTTCTTCATGGTTCTTCGGTTTATCCAGTACTTTTTGTCAGGAATTCTTATAGTGAATCTCCTTAAGGGCCATGAAATCAGTTTTCGTCGATCTACTGGTAGTCCCCCATCGGGATAAAGTAGAGGCATGGCCGTAAAGGCTCGATGACCACAGTCGGCCTTCTCTCAGTCTTACAGAGATTTTAGCTACCAAACTGCTACAGTATATATCAAGTGGAATGAAACTGAGCATGGTTTCCATTGCCGCTTTTGGTATTGTTCTTATTGATCCCATGACTCTCGAACTGACAACACAACCTAATTGCTGCGGAGATATCTCAAACACCGCAGTATCAAAGAAGTGCAAAGACTGCTAGAACCTATGCCTATCGTGAGTCCATTAATCTCTCATGAAGTCTAATGCCACCAGCATCAAGTCCATATGACCAGTGTCACCATCATCAAGAACATGCCAAGGTAACAAAGCCTTAATACGTGTCTGCAGGGATGAAGAACGAAATCTGGTAGTAGAATCGCAGTCGGTGCTGAGAATGGTGACCAACAAGTAATAAAGGCTCTAACAGCCCATACAGAGCCTGATCTAGCTTCCAGCAGCCACTTGGGCTGTGCAACAGACGAATGGTAGGAAGGCGATGGACAATTTTTTTTTCAATTGAGAGAAGCTGCTCATGACAAATTTACTCTCGGATGTTTGTCAGACATTCGCGAGAGGTGCGACGGTAAAAAGGAACTTCTTGGTGCTTTCTGGGACTTGAACCTTGAATCTCCTGCGAAGTGATCATGCATTTAACCACTCAACTGCAAGCAAGCAACGAGAAATTCCTAAGCTGAACTCTAACAAGACTGCCGGAGCCAACGCAAAGGTTCCAATGCAGCACGGGAATATTTGCAACTCATCTGTAAAAATCGGATGGGAGTATGCTCGATGAGTGGAACCTCAGCACTGTTTGCCTGATCGTCAAGAAGAAAAAAGCTCAGTCTCCTCGACATTGGATATACGAGGGGCTTAAGGCATTAACTGAAAGTAGAGATCCGATTAACAAATTTTATTTTCAATGTAATCGCTCTCGAGTGAAATGCATTTCTCACTTCGGGTGGCTTAGTACCACCGAAAAAATATTCTTTTTCTTTGCCTTCAAGATGAATTTCTACGGCCGCCTTGATCTCGTTCTCATCTGCAAATTTCTGGCCCCCGTATTTTTCAAATTGAAGGAAAAAGTCAACTACCATTCGCAAGTCTCACCTACAGTCACGATTTGGTTGCAAATGTCGTCGTGATTGTCCCCGGCTAACTCCAAAAATTTTTTGCAGCACTCGAGCCGTCGTTGTTCAACTCGTCCGCTATCTGCCACATTTTTATTCTTCGGTCGACCAGAACCAATTTTTCAACTTCGGATCCCTTTTTGGACCATGGTATTCGAAGGCCCAGAATCATGAAGAGTCGATGACATGTCTTCGAAAATTTCTTTAAGCGAGGTACTTTATCACGGCACGGTGCTCAAAATTTCGAGAGCGAGAATTTCCGATTTTGGCTGACATGGTGATGTTTATCCTACCACAGATAATAGGATTATTATTGAAACGTGGTGACAGTTACTACTAAAAAGTGCCGCAGTTAGTACCTCAGGCCGCGAATTTATCAGCCGCACCTCGTATGATCTTGTCTGCCATGTTATGTGAGAAAGCCTTAAATCTTCTGTCAACAAGCTGGCCGGTCCGTATCAGTGTGGCTTTATGCCAGCAGCAGTCACCTATGATATCGTTTATTGAGACGTTATTTGAAACCGACACTTAGATTAGGTTAGGTAACTGGGTGACCTTGTTGGCAGGGTTGTCAACAGCCCACTTAGACCACTATAAGTCCATTGTGCCCAATATTTAGAACCCTGGGAACCTAAAAATTTCGCTCTTCGACCGCTATGCTAAACCACCCAGATAAATAGATGAATCTCAGGAGTTTTCTTAGCTCAATGCTACCTAGCTCATCCAGTTCTGAAAAGAAGTATCTGCCAACGGCAAGGCTTCTTTTTGTTGCCCAAAGCTGGACAGTCACACAGGAGATAATGAACTGATTCTATTTCCTCTACGTCTCTGCAGCTTCTACAGTAGTCGTAACCGACACTTAACACCCAGAACGCCAATATGGGTAGCTACAATTTTAAATTGATGACAAAACTGGAAGAAAAATGTGGAACCTTATCGTGAACAGGAGTAAATCGCAAGTCATGGTGTTTGGAAATGGAAGAGGGGGGCATTCACGGAGAGAAAGATGGAGATTTAAGGGAGAACCTGTGGAGGTAGTGAAGCAGTATAAATAACTTGGAGTGATCATAACACCTCGAAATAACATCAGCTTGCATCTAAAGGAAAAATTAAAAGAAGCAAAACAAGCTATTAACTCAACATGGAACTAGTGTATGCTTTAGCTACTGCAAGATCGGTTATATTCTATGCATAACAAGTGTGGGGTTACACATGACTCGAACTAGTTGAGAAGCTTCTACGCTTCTTTCTTAAAAGAATGCTGCACCTGCCACACTACATGCTGTACATAGAAAAGGGTCTCCCACCGTTGTAGCTAATAACGCTTAGGATACACTTCGACTTCATGGTAAAGGAATAAAATATGGAAGACACTCGCCTACCAAAAATTGTAGCGAAGCAAGCAATCATCAAAGAAACAGCCTGTTTTGAAAAGTGGAAGGAGCTAGCGGATAGAGCGAATTGTCTCCTTAATATAAGTGTAAGCAACGTAGAAAATATGAAAGTCAGGCTCTACAACATCTTGAACAACCTTAGCGATAAATTACACAACGGCTTTATAGAGGAGGCAAAAGCACCAACCCACAGGGAATCCTATTGCCAACTTAAACATGACCTCAGCGGGATTCGTTATTTCGAAGAGCACCACGGGCTGGATGCTATAACCACCACATTACCCCGAAACTTAGTGCGCCACACAACGGACCTACCTATGCAATGCAATATTTGCAACCTGGTGGCTCGAGACAATATAGTGCATTTCATAGGAATCTGTCCTATACTGAAGGAACTAAGGAGAATGCATTTTGGACAAAACCACCTTTCTCAAGATGTGGTTCATCAGTTCCTGAATGGTTTGCCATTGGACTGGAAAGCCCTGTTCAAATATATTAAAGCTGTTTTACGATATCGTAGCCAAATTATATTAGGTGCGCAACTAAGTTCTCTGTCAATAGATGGCTCCAGCAGTAAGTGCTGGTCGATTTTGACATATCCAAAACGTCATGCTTAGACATGTGGTAAACAAACTGTTTTGACACATTAGTGATTTTGTTTTGGCGTCATATACTTTTGGTTGTGTGAAAATGTCTGATTTTGTGCCAAATAATCGTCATTTGCGGGAAGTTTCTTCCTTCATTCGATGAAAACGCCGGCTGAAGCGCATCGAGAGCTCCAAAAAGTTTACGGAGATGCTGCCGTGATTGGTTCCGTCGCTTCAAAGACGGTGATTTCGATGTTCACGCGGACGGGCGTGAAGAAAGGCTAAAATCCTTCGAAGATGCTGAATTGGAGGCCAACGAAACCATCACTGGGGAAACCCAACGAAACCATCACTAGGGAACGGTATCGATTTCAATTGATGCGATTGAGCCGAGCACTGCGCGAAAAACGGCCACAACATGAGCAGAGGCACGAAAAAGTGATTCTACAGCATGACAATGCTCGCCCTTACGTTGCCAAACCCGTTAAAACCTACCTGGAAACGCTCAAATGGGAATCCGATTATTACTTGTTCCATTCGATGGCACATGGTCTGGCTGATCAGCAGTTCCGCTCATATGAACCATCAAAAAAATGGCTTGATTTGTGGATAGCCTCAAAAGATGAACACTTTTACCATAACGGTATTCGAGCTCTGCCAGAAAGATGGGAAAAAGTTGTACCAGGTCTCAGTTAAACAGTGATCCTTGCCAACCGCTTTTTCTTTCCTCTAAGTAGACAATTGAAGACAACTGATGGACAACTTAGGTGACTCACGTATACCCTCATCGTCATTGAATGTGGCAGCTCTCCTGTAACTTCCATAAGTCATATGATGTGATGGACTTGACCTCTGAATTTGATTCGTCTATCGAATAGGTATTTTCCATTCAACAAAAACAGCCGTTGAAATTGTTTTATTTATCCGCAAGAGCATGTTCCTCAGAAGTGTGCTTAAGTATTAATTACATTGCATGATCTTGAAGATAATATGTAAATTCATTTGCAATTTAAAATCATTTATTACGATCAGCGTTCAAATTCATAAATATTGCAATTCTATTGCAATGGAACGAAAGACTTGACTTGCGAACTTGAAATGGACACAACTGCTTTTCCATTGCAAACTCAAAGTCTTATTCGAAATAAGAGCAGTTTTTGTTTGTAAGCCAATTGAATAAACAAATATATTTTCTATTTTACTAGCGGAAAATCGTGCAATCTCTCCGCTCCAGATATCGTACATTCCTCTAAACTTCTCACTTGATCGTCTGTTAACTTCAAATGGAAATACGAAAAAAAAATATCATTTCTGCATAATTAATTCGAATAAATTATCAACGACACTCAATATAAAAATGACTTTACACACTATGCACTGATATTTCTTGTGTCTCCATACGTTTTGTTTGTAATCAGCATTTTGCCCGCGGCATGGTTATCACACACTAAATTAATTTCCAGCCATATGTACGAGTATAAGCGTTTTCCCTCGATGAACCACTTAACTGAGATTGGAGTGAGCGCATATCCAAATGGAAAGCACAAAGCGTATATGATATAGAAAGACGAAGAAGGAAAAAAAAAAAATGAAGCGCTTATACGTACTTACATCCGAAGTGATTATGATAACCATAATTTCCCAGCAATTTATGATTTTTTGGAGGCAGATCTGCTCGCACTGACCATAAAAATAAACCATTCCGCAGAATGATGATTAACTTTGGCATCGGTGGCAAGCATCTTGCGCACGATGGAAAACCCAGATATATCTGACGATCGAAATCTTTCTTTTCTCTTAATGGACACGGACTCTGCGATTGCTTAATAATCATTCGATTAACCCGCGAGGTGAAAGAAGAGATCTGCACGCATTTGCTGCTGTCGCCGATGCGGGCAAAAGTTCCATGTTTTCACTTACGAGTATTTCTCCCGTGCGTAGCATCTCTTTGTTTGGCCGGAGAGCCAACACCTTTGCGCCGTAAATTGATCGATTTATATTAAGTTGTTAGGATTGTTGATAGTACTTTACAGTGTGGATGTGCGAATACTCGATCGCAATGAAATGGCAATGTTGCAGAGAACTGAAAATCAATTTAAAATCCAGAACAGACAGAGCGAAAGAGAAACACAATGCGAATCGATTTGAATTGTCGACCCAAGTACCAGTTCCCTCAGTTCCCTCAGTACTCGTACAGTGTTAAGCAATTTAACCTGAATGCGCTTCCATCGATAGTGTTATTGTTGCCTCATCATTACCTCTCACCAGCAACCGCCATCGGAATTGACCACAAAACTAATTCCGATAAGAGGATCTGGAACTGGATGATGTTGAGCGTGTGCTCCATGTACTGCTTAACGATGTGGTTAAAACGCGAGCGCTTCTCCGATGGAAAGACGATAGAATAGCACCAGGCACTACTGGCCACTTATCTCATGTGCGCTTGTGGCTGAGCGGATGTTTTGTGTTTTTTGTGTGTGTCTTCCCTGATATCCTTGTTCTGTGCTGTCAGCGCGCACAATGGATCTCATTTTCCAGGCTCAGTTGGCTATTGATCGGTATTCTCGGTGTCTTGTAAAAGTTACATTTGTTCATACACACTCCTCCTCCTCGGGTTGTTCCAAGAAGTGTTGCGATAATTTTGCACTATGTGTAGATACTCGTACCACCTTCACCACTACGGTGAATCCGATCAAGCAGGAGGCAGACACAAATCACAGTGTAATCAAAGGTAATCAACGAAATGGATTACACTAGTAGGCAAAAGGCTTCTGGTTATGTGTACTGAAGGAGATTTTGATTGATTGATAATTTTAAATGGATCAAATGGTGCAGCGGTAGTGGCGGTGGGCTGATGGCTCCTTGCCTTGGTTGGTTTGTTAGCTCGACTGTGGTTAAAGATAGCTGATTGCTTCGTGTGCCATTGATGATGATATGTGAATTAGAAAATCGCAAAAGTAAACATTAGTTGTGGGGCTCTTAATTTGGCTTTTAGAGTGTAGTCTAGTTTTTGGTGGCCTAAAGTTGTATTTTTTATATAGGTAGAGTGGTGGGTCACAGGGAATAATATATTTAAGGTTAGATTTCTAAAGTGTGTTAGGATATGTGTCTAAAGAATTCCGAATAAAATTATATTTATGGGAAGTGTCTGAGTGGATAATTATTCAGCATGGGTGTCGGTTTTTCTTTTGCTTCAAGGATATCATTGTTTTAAGCTAAATGATGAATGCCATGCGGCAATGTTCTTGAAAGTAGCACTCATAACTCGGTTCGTTCCCAGATTGAGCACTAAAGTAGTCACGTAGGTCAATTGCTGCCAGGTTGAAAAGAAATCCTAACTTCAAGGAAATCAGTTAAGCACATAGTTCTGTAAGTAACTACAGTTTCAGCACCTGAGAATAAGAAGATCGACAGACAAATCTACAACAAGACGGTACCAGCAGTCCACAAATTTCAGAAGTATGACAGAAGAGTAATGAAAATCATCCCAAAGGAAGAGCTTTTGTTTGTTGGCGGAGATTTTAACGGACATGTTGGGAAGACAAACGAAGACTGTGAAGACTGCCATTTAGGACTGGGGTATGGCACCTAAGCATGTGCAAGTTATACGGTCTTATCGTGCTAAATACCATGTTCGTCAAACAAAGCCGGCACCTGATCACTTACAGCAGTGGCGGAAATAAAACCTAAATTGACTACCATTTGGTAGGCAGTTTCATGAAGCCCCGGGTTAAAGATTGCAAAGTGATCCTGGGAGAGGCAACACCGTCTCCTCCTGACAGAAATTTGTATGGAGACGGGAAAAAAACAAATAAGCAAACAAAGGTGGCTGACAAAATCAATTGGTACAAGCTGGACAAAGGAAAAGGCGAAGCTTTTATTACCAGCATGACAAATTAACTCTTTACCGTCATCGATGAGGTCGATGATGAAGACTGCAGAGCACAAGATATATGGGATTCCCTACAGAGATCTTGCTTGGAGAGAGCCGAATCACTGCTTGGAACTTCGAAAGCTAGAATAGTGCTACGGGAAAAGAAAATGGCTTTCAAGGCTTGGTCAAAGTGCTCTTCTACTAATAGAGATGAAAAATCTCGCCTTGAAATGATATATAGATGTTGCAAAGGTCTCTCAAAGAAGAAGTGAGCCCAAATCACTCGGGAGTTGGAGGAAATATTGTCTTCGGCATCTGATAGGAACCAGGTTGTCCAGGAGCTTTGAAAAAACAACCTGAACAAGGGAACAACTATGTATCTTCAAAATAGCCACCCAGAGAAAGAGA